>RJWH01006600.1:8790-52384 GCA_004363575.1 Solenodon paradoxus
AAAAAAAAAAAAAAAGAGAGAAAAGAAAACAGAAAAACATAGCATCTAAAGGACTGTACTACAGAACAATTGGAAGTCAGGCCCAAACACTAAACCCTTTCCTTATATTCCTGGCCCAGCCATCCCCTCGTCCCCACCTAAGTGCTCCCTGGGGGAGCCCTACTCCCCTTGCTAAGTGTTGTCCTTAAAGTAACAAGGCTGTTGACCAGGAGCCAGCCGAGGCCTGGCCCTGGAGTGGTCTTGCCCTTGTAGCCCCAGATGGCCTGTGGGTGCCACCAAAGAGGGCCCTGCTCTGCAACCAGCTTGGAGCCACCTACCTCTGGCCCCAGGTCGTGGGCAGCAAGAGGAATGTGTGTGCACTTGGCCAGCCTTCTGCCCACCCTGTCCACATCTAATAAGTGCAATCATTTTGAGTCTTTCTATGTTGTCTAGAGGGAGGGGTTTTTTTTTGTTTTTGTTTTTGTTTCTTTTTCTTCTACTAGAGCAACCTTATTTATAGCTGCCCAAGAGAGAAGTGTGTATGTTTGGAGTGGAAGAAAAAAGGTTTTGCAGCTCATGAACCTTGAGTGCTGAATGAAGCATCTGATCTGTCTCTACTCCTCCACCGGCGCTTATCCAGGCCTTTAGAGCACTCAACTGGGGCAGCCCAGGGCTGAAGCTCAGAGGCATCGATGTGCAGGACAGTAATTCTGGGGACTTGATGGAGAAGGAAGGAGACAGATCTGTGTTTGCTAAACCAATCCAGCCATCCCTATACCTCTCCATGGATTCAGCATGGACCTCATGATTATAGAGGCCAAAGGAATCGGTCAGTGATTCTCCATCCCAAATAGGGAACACCCACATCTTTTCCCTGTCTTCATCTTGTTTTCTTCTGGTATGCACATGGAAGACAACCAGAACAAATCCTCTGGGGACGGGCTGATTTAGTGCCCACAGGCCAGAGACAAGATGTGAGAGCCGAGAATAGGACAGTTATCCAGGAATGATGATGTTTGCCTGGTCTGGGCCACTCTGCCTACTCCTACCTGTTCACATTCCCTTGAGGAGTTGACTTCAAGCTGAGCTTCCCCAACTACTGCTTTTCAAAAGACAAATCAAGTCCATGCTCAAGCCCTGCACATGCTCAGCCCTCAATCCAACTGTTACCTGGAAAATTGTTTTCCATTTGAGCCTTCTAGCGCCCCCAGAGTTTTAGTCGTATTCAATCAAAGGCTACCAGTTGACTCCTAGGGTTCCTTTCTAAGTGACTGTCCCAGGCTATGGCTCCTCCAGGAGACTCAACACTAAATAAAGGAGCCTGAACCCCAGCCCCAAGGCAGCAGCATTCACCAGCCAAAACAGCCTTAGGCGGTAGGTCGTCAGTGTCACAGCCAATACTATGGTCCTTAGTGAAAAGAGAATCTGGCTGTCTTTGTCTTTTGGGGTCAATGAGACCCTACCCTCAACCCTGTAAGGATATAGAACAGCTGCTTTCAAGCAGAGAAATGGTCATCTAATAGTGAAGTGTCCACACTTCCCAGGACCATCCTAATTCTCTACCAGGAGTTAACTTTCTCATTGTCTCCCTACCATTTTTCTCTCTTAGGAAACCAAACTGTCACAGTGCTTCCCAATTTATGCCTTCAGGGTTTGGCTTCTCTTTGCTCTCTTCCTGCCCTGTCACCCCATCCGTATACATAAACCCACTTCCTTCTATCATTTGTTCCATGGCTTCTGGGACATGCAGAGGATTTCCCTCATATGGAAACTATAGACCACTACTAGGTTTCTTATGTTAAGACAAATCGTGGTGAGCAGGTGAAGATCTGCTAGTGACCATCAAGTTTAGCTTCATCCAATTTGAGGGTTAAGAACTGGGCAAAATTGCTGCTGAGCCTCTGGAGAAGCCAGCCCTGGGGCATCAAGCCAGGGATTAAGTGGACTAAATGAGGAGTCTACACTCAGGGACTCTCTGCGCCTTTATAGGTCAGACCGAAAAAGAGATTTTCACCAGTATGGGGAAGCAGAAAGATGGTGTAAATGGAAACTCTTTGTGAACCATCCCAGAGCCTTCTGCATGGGGTGCCCACAGGTCCCAGTGCTGCGAGGCTTCATGTCTTAATAAAACACCTGCCTCTCCTGGAATGAGAATGCGAAGTCTGCAAATGGGAAGCCATTTCTGCAAGGGCTCTGAGCCCAAGCGATAACATTTCAGAAAGGCACCTAAGAGTCTCAACAACATAGTAATCACTCTTTATTTCTCTGCTTCCCTTTCTTGAGTTATTAGGCCAGGTGGCTCTCCAAAACTGAGAGAAATCTCAGCCAAGAGAAAGCTAATCAGAGCCTGAACTAGAGCTGCCTTGCCCCAGGCCTACAAATTCCCAGAGGCTAACACTAAGCTGTGACTGCTCCAAGTTCCCCGGGATTTAATTAACTTCAGGTGGTGGAGGTTCCCATTTGTTGCTGAAAGTTCGATAATACAATCCTGGTGTTTGGCCCTAATGAAACTTTTTATATCTGAAAAGTGTTCTCCATGATGCATGTTTGAGGTGACGCTGGAGTGGATTAGGAGGTCATATCCCAAAATGGCAGAAACACTGTACTATTGTACTATTGTATTTGTTGCTTCACTTCAGTGTAACAGGTTCAAACTAGGGGAAGGGAGAAAAGTATAAGCATGAACAGAAAATAGTGTTAACTTGCTTGGCTTCTTTCTTAAACACAGTAAGAAAAAAAGTGGAAAGCAAACACCAAGAGAAAATCTTTAAATCTGACCTGTCCCAAGGCAGCACACCCTGTCCTTGGGCCATGATTCGAGTTGGAACCTTTTAAGAAAATGTGAGAGGGAATAGAACCCCGCTTCTGTTATCAACTTATCTAGACAACGCAGATTGTAGCCATTTGGACAAACTGAAAACTTTATTCTGTGTGAGCTGAACTGAAGTTTCAGAGACTAATCATTACCAGGTGGGAGGCTTTTCTTTCTAATGCAGAAGAAATCTCCAAATACTGTATTTATATCTGCCTTCCCCTGCTGCTGGTAGAGTGTCTCCTGCACAATCAACAATAAACAATAAATGATGCCGTCCATAGAGTATTTTGCACTTGGGGAAAAAAATGTATCAAACTTGTAAAAAGAAATGTTTGGATTTTGTATTGTCTTTTTTATTATTATTATTAATTATTATTATTATTATTATTATTAAAATACTAAATGAAATTCAGTCTGGCACCTTTTCCTCTGTGTCAGCAGCTTATCCTAGAGCTAGAACAAGCTTTGAGGAGATGGTATCTTCTGGCTTCCAGGGTGTACTCACACTTTTCATTTATCCTTCTGACTCCTAGTGGTTTAGAATTTGAGAAAGTTTGCCTGTTTATTTTTAAAAGAATTTCAAGAATTAACTCCTGAGGGGGATCTAGGGAACAGGGTAAATTTCTGGTCCTCCTTAGCACATTACGGTTCCCCAAAGCTGACCTCCCTCGTTAAGATGCCGCGCTGTAGCAAAGTACCAGAACTGACGGCAGCCATGGCAGCCCTGCTCATGCGTACACTTCTGGCCACCAGAAAGAAATCTGAAAAATCATTCAACCCTATGACTCCGGGGCATGGAAAAGCCATCTCCAATCTCTGTTATGAATGAACATTCCCATTCTCTAGGCCCAGAGATGATAAATAAAACTTAATTGCTACAATTATAAAGTTCTTTGATGTGCAGTTTTATTGGATTCAATATCTACATGATACAGTCATTTAGGAAAAAAAAAAAAAAAAAGGAAAAAATCCACTTGATCAAAAAATAGGACCAGACATAGTCCACATACATCCCAAGGACCCATGTTTGAGACCAAGGCTGGAAGGAACAACCAAGATGATCAACTAAATAAAATGTTTCTTCCTCCTCTCTCTTCCAGCCCGCCTATTCTTCATCCCTGCCTGCACCTTTCCTAAAAAAAAAAAAAAAAATTAAAAAAGTCGGGTCGGTCTACCAGAATCCTGAACTTCCTATTTAGCATCTGTAAAGGAGATAGATACATTCATTCCACAATTACTAAGCTCCTGTTATGTGCTAGGTAGCATCACACATCAGGGTATCATTGCTTGGTAATAATAACCATGAATAGCCATGTTCAAGATCCACACTCCTCATGTAACTTTCTATTTACAACCCATCTTTCCACATAGATTTCCCAACAGTCTCTATTTTTAACATTAACTTCTGTGGGTTTAACTGAAGTGTGACAAAAACATGAACACCTTTGTGAAGGCTGACAAATCTCATTTTTAGAACTACAAAGCTGAGGATCACATCCAGGGCAATCATAGGCATACCACCTTGGGACCAGACTCTCTTAACCCTCATCCAAAAACATCAAGACTTCCCCTTTAATTCCTCAGACACCTGCAATGATGTCCCAGAATAATACATAGTCAGGACCACTGTAGTATTTGCCAGCTTTTATCAACGAGTCTTTAAAATAAGGTGCATTCCAAGAAGTTCTTCCCCAAGTTATGTGAAGAATTTTCGTGGACAAAAAATAAAAAAATCAATCTGAGGAGAGTTTTGAGGAAATAAGTATTCAAATCCTTAACTTCCAGATAAAATTTTCCCTACATCTATTTCAGAGCCAGTTTTCATTTTCATGTACCCCATTTTGCCTCCTTTCACCATAGTCCTTTTTCTACTTTATAGAAGATAGGCCTTCCTCTTACCTACACTGAATTTTTTTTTTTTAAAGGAAAGACGCAGGCTGGAATAAAGGCGAACAAGCAAGCAGGCAAGAAGAGAGAGGAGGAAGCACTTTATTTTTATTTAGTTGTTCACATTGATTGTTCTCTCAGCTCCGGTCTTGAAACCAACGATCTTGGGATGCATGTGGTATTGCTAGGTACCTAGGTACTGATAGATCACCAGGGCGCACCCCTACACTGAATCTTGATACATGGCCTAGGGTGTAAAACCTGGGAAGGAGTGATTGTTTTTTTCCCTTCATATCAAAATATTTTCATTACAATCAGCCCTCTTATTTCATCTTATGAAATGTCTATTATCTTTTACCTCCTACTAGCAAAAACTGAAATGTTTGTTAGCTGCTCAACTCATATTTCCTAAAAAATATATCTTTAAAAATATTAAATATATAGGGAAAATTTTTGACCATGTCTAACAAATAATTGGAATTATTTATTTTTTATTACATGATTCTTACGTGTTCCCAGAAGCAGAGCCTCTGTTCAACATAAGCACATAACCACAGTTCCAAAGGATAATATGCCTTCTATCCTACTTTTCACTTAATAAATTAAATGATGGATTTAGCTATATATTGTATGGCATTACGAAATTACGTAAGACAATACAGCCTTGTTTTTATAATTTTATATTAGATCTATATAATTTAATCATAATTGATTTTAGCAATTTTTTAAAGGAAAGGTGCAGGGAGGAATGATGGTAAGTAGGCAGACAGGCAAGAAGAGAGAGGAGGAAGAGTATTTATGTTTTATAAGCTGCAGTTAATCATTTATTTCCCAGTGATTTCTATAATAGTCTTCAAAATGAATATTAACATTTATCTGAATTGAATAAAGTCAGACTTTCCTGACGGAGTGAGTCTGGTTGGTTCGAAATAAAAGTTGGCTTTGCTAGTTCTAAAACGACAGATGTTTTCCATATTGAAGTGAACCCGTACTTCAATACTGTAACAAAAAGATTCTGGGCACACTCAGGTGGCTTAGGTGTTAAGCCAGTGCCTGAAGCACAGTCCACGTACAGTCTAAAGACCCAGGTTAGTCGCCCAGGGCCCCTAGTCAACAGCTAAAGTGAGCAACTAAATAAATAAAATGCTTCTTCCTCCTCTCTCTTCCTTCTTGCCATCATTCCTGCTTGCCTTCCTTTCTCTAAAAAATTAAAACAATCCTAGCAGCGCTATTCAAAATAGCTAAGAATTGAAAATTTCCTAAGTACCCCAACATCAGATGGATGGATCAAGAAGATGTGGTGCATATATACAATGGAATACTACACAGTCCTTAGAAGAGATGAAACCCTGTCATTTGAATCAACATGGAGAGATCTACGGAGGATTATACTGAGATTAATCAAAAGAAGAGGGATACCAGATGACCACACTCAGAGGTGGAATGTGAACAGACTAAATAAAGAAACAGGTGAAACAAAACCAAACCCTGAACACTTGCAACAAAACTGAGGTTACCAATAGGGAATGGGATGGGAGGGTGGAGGTGGGGGGAGCAATGGGGGCAGAATCCACTGGACAATGGTGAAGACCACTTGGTGATTTGGTGGAGGGCAGGGTGTGTTGGCATATATATGAGGGTTGGGGAACCTTTACATGTGAGTTTATTTCAATGTGTAAAAATAAAAATAAATAAAATTAAAACAAAATCTTATAAAATTCTTTTATTCAAAAATATTGTACCAGCAAAGGAGTATAAAAATCAGTATCTGGGTGTGTCCTGGTGGCTTAGAAATCTAGTACACCCTAGGTGCAGTCCAAATACATTCCAAGGTCCCAGGTTCAAGACCCAGGGCTGGGGAAACAACCAAAATGAAAAACTAAATAAAGTGCTTCCTCATCTCTCTTTCTGCATACCTGAATGAAAAACTAAATAAAGTGCTTCCTCATCTCTCTTTCTGCATACCTGCCTCCTTTCCTTCATTCCTGCCTGCACCTTTCCTTTAAAAAAAAATCAATATCTGATTAACAAGGTGCCTTCTAAGTGAAAAGGCAGCATGTAATTAATAATCACTTCTATAAGACATGGCCTCTAATGACTCTCAAGCAAGTTCAGTTTGCAAATCTTAAAATAAAATCAAAGGACTCAATTAGATCGTACTTGATAACTGATTTTTGATAACAGAACACTTTGTGATAGCTGGCATCTAATTTAGAAGTATTTCAAAAATTTGAGAATTACCATTTTAACAACTCTCTTCCTTTCCCAATTATGATGTGAACGAGATTTCTCAATGCTTATGTCTATAAAATAAAAATTGGTAAAGAATATTTGTTGTACCTTATCTCCTTCTACCATTAGGTAATATTCATGAATACCTGAACTAACTGAAGAAAAACACCATATTCCTCATTAAAAGATGCATTTTCCAAAACTATACTTTTTAGGTTTCACAAGTTATAAAAATGTTTATTTGGCACACCCTGGTAGCCTAGCAGTTTAAACCAGGCACAATCCACACATCCCAAGGTCCCTGGTTCAAGACCCAGGGCCTGGGAAAACAATGATAAACAAATGAATAAAGTAAATAAAGTATGCCTTCTTCCTCTCTCTTCCTGCCTATCTCTTCACCTTAATTCCAGCCTGCACCCTTCCTTTAAAAAAAAAAAAAAAAAAGTATATGTTGTTTCATAAAGTGTGTATTAATAATAACTAATGACAATTCAATTCAGAAGAAGTATTTTTAACAAAGCCCATGATCACAGGTAATGAACTTAAATTTATACTCATTTTTGTTGTAAAGAGTGACAATAACGAATAAAAGCCTTTCAAGCATAAAGATGTTAATTAGGGTAAAGTTCTGCAAGAGAAGTGAGTGGAATTCAGAATTCAAGATGAAAGGGAAACATGAAAGTTCTGTTTAAGAAGAGCTTGGTTTTTTTTTTTGTTTTTTTTTTTAGAGGCAAGATGCAGGCAGGCAGGAAGAGCGAGGAGTAAGAAGTATTCTATCCCATTTCCATTTTAGTTGTTTGCACTGGTTGCTCTCCCCCTGGACCCAGGACTTGAACCCAGGAGAATGTGGCCTTTATCCCTTGGAGGCAACTGATGTAACTGCTTTTCCACCAGGGCATGCCTCATATGCTTTGAAAGGGATGATTGCATCCTGGTGGAGCAGTGGTTAGGTCAATTGCCTCGAAGGAGCACAGGCCATGTACCCCTGGGTTCAAGTCCCAGGTTCAAGGGGGAAACAACCAGTGTGACTAACTAAATAAAGATAAAATAAAGATGCTTCCGCCTCTCTCTTCCTGCCTGCCTACTTGCCTTCATTCCTGACTGCACCTTTCCTTTAAAAAAAAAAAAAGATGCTGGTGAGCATCAAATATTTAGGGTATTTGGAATTCACTAGATATATTTACGAGTGAAACAATGGTTTTAGTTTAAAATGTCAACATTTTCAGTAAGTTAGAAATTATATCCTTTGTAAGTATTTAAATTTGTGATGGAAAATTTATCAACTTAAAAATGAAGAAGGGAATACAGAGTTCTTTAAAATTATTTTATGAAGTTCATTTTAAAAAATGTCTGAAGACCACTAACGGATATGATGTGTTGGGGGAGAGGCTAGAAGAGAGACCAGAAGCTGCTAAAAATTATCTTCCATCTCCACACAAAGTTATCTTCCTCACCAGTTCTGAGGACCTGAAATTACTCACCACTAGAATCTTATTACTTCAGATTCAGACACTGGTTCCCACTCTTTGTTAAATGTGTAATGGGAGAGAGATTAGCCGATCAGATTAGGATCTGCAAGGAATGTGAGAAAGAAGAGATGTCATTTTATTTTTATTATTATTATCATTATTGAAGCCGGTGGTAGAGAGATGGGGGCGAGGGTGGGGGGCAGGACAACCTGAGTTCTATCTCCTGCTCTATTTCTAACCAGGAGCTTACAGTGTAGGACAAGATACTTATTTTCTTTGTGTCTCTGTGAAATATCCTGTCAAACTTTTACTAAAAAGAAACAGCAAAAGGACACCATAGTGGCCAGGATATTTATTCCTATACTAGAAGATACATGAAGGATTAATTATTAGGTGTAAGAATGGGCTCTCGTTGCCCACCTAAACTGAGAACATGATGAGAATTCTGGTCCCTGTGCCAAGACAACCGAAACCGGGAAGAGAGGAGTTGGGGCGGGGAACGCGGAATAAACAGGAGTTTTCTGGTTCAACTCGTCGCACAGGGGTGGAGGAGAACAGGACGCCCGCATTCTCAATATAATCTTGAACTACCATCAGTCCCAACCCCAGCACTTTGTGAATGTTTCTAGTTTATCGGAAAGCTTCCTTTATCTCTTTAAATTGTGTGGGTTTGTCTGTTTTTGGTGGCGGGGGGCGGGGGGAGGGAAGGGTGTGGACAACTATAAAGAAACAAGTTAAAGTCTCAAAAAAGAGGGAAGTTTCTCATCTCATTGCTCCAGGCACCGAATTCCTACAAGAGCTTTTACCCCTTCATCTGACTGTTTAGCAAAGTCTCACTCCCTTTTAATTTTCCCATGGGTTTCTGAAAAATTCCCACCCGTAACCCGCCGCTGCTGGGAAAGAGTGAAAGGGCTTTGGTTGTGCTCACCCCGAAGCCAGCCTACTAGGCGGAGGATCGGGCTCGGCGGCTGCGGGTGGAGCTGATGGGGGAATGGGTGTGAAGACCTCCCGGGGACCGTCTGGACGCCCTTCCTAGAGCCCAGGCCCGGGTGGCTCTTCAGTGTCGTCCTTTTCTACCGGGAGCTACTAGTACCTGCAACTGCTTCCTGCAGGGGGTTGGCGCCAAGATCGCCGGCAGCGCCTGCGGGGTGCGTGGAGAAACGCGCTTCGGGACCGTCCGGCGCAGGAGGCAGCCCCAGGCTCCAACTCCCACAGGGGCCTCCCGTAGCCCCGGGGCTGGCCAGGAGACTCCAAAAACGGCTTCCTCCGCATCTCTCTTCCAAAGCGTCCCTGGCTCCTGAAACGGACCTCCTCGCCCGCCGGCCTCTGACGTGATGACGCGAAGCCTGGAATCCCGCGGACGCCTCCCGGCGGGCGCCGCAAGCGTCAGGTGGCCCGAGTTCCCAGGCGGGACAGGTGGCCGCTCCTCATTGCTATAGCGACCAACAGGCCGGCCAGCCGCGCCCAGGCCCTGACCGGGGCGTCGTGACGTCATCACGCCCTCCCCGGGCGCTCGGCCTCGCGGGCCGTGCGTCACCCCAGCCGGGGCGGGGCGGGGCTCCGAGGGCACAGTTCAGAGCCCGGCCTCCCGGGCTCCAGGGGCCCGGGACCCGGGATAAGTCGGACGCCGGCCGCGGCGACGGGAGGGGCGGGGTGGAGCGTGCCCGGTACTTTCCACACGGGTTCCGGGGCCCGGTAGAGGGGCGCCGAGAGGAGAGGAAAGTGCGGCAGCCCTGGAATCTGGATACCGCGCGAGGCAAGCTGCGCGCGGGCGGGCGGGCGATGGCGCAGGCGGGTTGCGGGGCCGGCGCTGGTGGCGGGGCCCGGTGCATGGCGGTCTGTCGGCGGAGTCGCCCTCGGGGGCTGTCAGGTTGGTGGCTGCGGGAAGTGTGGGTCCACCGTGCCCAGAGTGGGAGGCCGGGCGGACGCAGGGCCCCGGGAAGGTCCTGAGCCCGGCGTGCTGCCCACCCTCCTGCGGTCGTCGCTCGGCGGCCGGGCGGCTGGATGGCGGCCTGACCCCTCCCCCACCCCGGGCCGGGCCCCCATCCTGCCCCTCAGTTCCGCCCGACGACTCCTCCCCCAGGACGCCCAAACCCCACGCCGCGACTGCGCCCGCCTCCACCTCGGTGACCTTCCACCCCACCCACTAACCCTAAACCCTCGCCAGGTGACCCTCATTTCTTCATTGACTCTGGCAGCCCAGGAAGTTTCCCAGCGCTACCCAGGGACCCACCAATCCAGTGACTCACGACCTGACATTTCCACACTCCTCCTTGGTGACCCCCAAGCCCTCTCAGTGACCCCACTGGTGTGATAACCTTCCTGTGGTACCCTGTGTTCCCCTACAAACTCGGTGTCTCCTCTCAAACCTTGCTTGGTAACTCCTAAACCCTACTCCAGTAGTTTTCCTTCTACATAACCCTCAATACGGATAATCCCTTTACTTTATAACCTTATGATCCTCATTCCACGTACCCCTCATCCTAAACCCAACCCCACTGACATCTCTCTCTGCACTCCCAGCCTTCCAGCGTACAATCAACACAAGGCTTACAAGTGCTCCAGCACCTTGCTGGTGCCCAGAAGGCTGTAGAGGTGAATATTAATATCAAGTAGTCGTAGTTGGAGGCATCAATGAATTCTAGTTAAAGTGTGTGGTCCCAGCTCTGCCACTGTTGTGCCTTGGAAATGCCGGCTAAGTTCCTTCCTTAATCAGGACATGTTTCTCATTTGTATAGTGATATGGTTGTGTTATATGATCTCAGAGTTTCCTAACAGCTGTGAAATTCTGCAATTCTCAGTCAAGGTAATAATTGTTGCATTCATTTTTGTACCCTGTTCTAGAATTTTACTCTTGTAACTCAACCCAGGGTCCACTTGCTTCATGAACCTTAGTCCTTCATCCCCCGAACGCCTACACTATCAGTCGTCCATATCCATTTCTCTTGATCAGGTCCTACCAGTTAACATTGTTGCAAAGCAAGATAGCAGAACATTTCATCCTGGGGCAGAGATGTGTTAAGAGATCTGGATTCTGATCAGACTCTGGCCCTTCAGCATGCTATCAGCATACTTTACGAATACTATTTAGCCTGTCTGCTTAGGGAGAATAATAAAAGTGGCTGAGATAATGCATGTAAAGGTCTTAGCACTATGCCTGGCCCACCTGGAGCCTATAAGCTGAGAGACTTCTACATGTCTTACTCTGTTCTGGGTGGTAGGAATTTAACAGATAGTGTCCAGTGTTATCTTTCTACCACCAACCTCTTGGAATCCCCGCTGTCATCTCACTGCTCTTGTGACCACCTCACTTCTCTGGTTCTTTAACCTGATAACGCATGAATTGGCACTTACTGCTGAGCACCTACTATGTGCCAGGCTTTTGTATGTATAAATGAAATTTGCCTCTCAACAACCATAAGAGGTCATTGTTATATTCACCACCATTTTCTGTTCCTACTTTTTGTTTGGTTTTAAATTAATGAAGAACCTGAAACTTACACAGAGAAGTAGCAAAACTCTAATATGAACCCAATTTTCAAAACCCACTTGCTCCATTGCCTCTTGCTCCCAAACCTGCCTAGTTTTCCAGGTCACCCTCAGCCTCTTGTTTTGTATTTTTCAGTAACTCCTGAGACCAACGTCACTCATTCCATGACCCCACAAGGTTTCTATTACCTTTTGCCCATGACTTGGTGACTTCCTCAACCAACTGTTCCTGACTTTTGACCCACATACCCTGAGACTCCTGTACCTTAATACCTGTCATCATCCTTTGTCCAGATGACTCTTACCCTGTGAATCCTTGGAGCTCTAGCCCTCACTCCATGGTCTTACTCTAAGGTATTTCCCACCTCCTCATCCTGTTAAGTCCCTTACTCCCAGGAACTAATATACGCTGAACTCCTCTAGCCTGCTTATCTTTGATCATATGATCTTTTCCTATTTCCAGTCTCTTCTTAGTGTCCTAGCAGCTTTCCTTCTGCCATGCTCAGCCACATCTTGTTACCTGAAACGTTTATCTAATTAGCCTTTCATCTAGTGACCTCCTTCACCCAGCTCCAGTGAAATGAACTCCTAGCCCAAGGTGAACCCAGCCTTCATAGCCGATATGCCATCTCATTCTAAGATCCCTCTTCTTCACATGCTGTCTAATATCCTGTGAGATCCTGCCTCGGATTCCCAGACTCATGGCTTCTCAATTTTCACCAGTAATCTTTTCAAACCAAAATTCACCTTTTTCCTGTGTCCCCATCTTTTCTCTCAGTGCTTTCTCATTCCTTCTTTTCTCTTATTTGATGGTCTTCCTAGCCATCCTGACTGAATCAATCTTGATAACATTGATTATGATGTAAACCTCCCTCCCACCTCAACTCTGAACTCTGCCCCTTCTTCTACTCTACTGTGCTTCTGACTCCAGGGCCACCTGAATGACCCTGCCTCTCTCAGCTCTCTATCCTTCATTCACAGTACTGTCTAACCAAACCTTATTGGTCTCTGGTTTGTCCAAAGAACTACGCTCTTCTTTGGGAACTTCAGAGAATAAACCAAGATCTCAGTTATTTTAAGTAGCTAGGAGAGGGGACTTTAGAAATCCTTCTACGGCAGTCTAGCTCTGTCTCCTTGACACACTCCCAGGATCCTGTCCTATTTATGAAGTTGCTTGCTATTTACACCCTCCAGATAGAGTTGAATGCTTTGAGTCAGTCTCTGTCAGTATTGCATTAGTCCCATTGTTTTCCAAGCCCTGGGAGGACTTTCCACTTCCCTCCCACCAGAAGAATGGATGGTGAGCAAAATATGACATTAAAAGATGAACATCTATATATGTATCTCCATGTTTATTGTGGCCCTTTTCAAAATAGCTAAGAACTGAAAATTACCTAAGTACCCCAACATCAGATGGATGGATCAAGAAGATATGGTGCATACACACAATGGAACACTACACAGCCCTTAGAAGAGATGAAACCCTGTCATTTGAATCAACATGGATGGAACTAGAGGGGATGATGCTAAGTGAAACAAGTCAAAAGAAGAAAGATAGATACCAGACCTCACTCATAGGCGGAATGTGAATAGATAAAGGCATAGATGAACAATAACCAACTCTGAAACATTTGCAACACAACCGATGTTACCAAAAGGGAATGGGGGTGCAGGGGAAGAACACTCAGTGATTTGGTTGAGGGCAAGGTGTGTTGAAATATATGTAAGAAATGGGGAACCTAAATATAGAAAATTATTTTAATGCATAAAATAAGTACTACAATAAAAACACTTTTTAAAAAGATCAGCATCTAAAAGTCTATTCTGTGAGCCACTAGATTCCCAGGTCTCCTATAATGCATTTATTGGCTATATAACAGGAAGTACAGCAGAGGGCAAAACTTGAGTTAGGGAGAGGTCAATCCTGAGATCTACAAAGTCTCTGGGCTTTTTTTTAAATTTAAATTTAAACTTTTAATCTCAGACATGTTTAATCTTTCTTAGGACACAACATATTCTGCCTTGTATCTTAATTACTTGTGTACTTTTCTCACCCCCAACTCCACCCCTACTGTGATTCCCTTGAGAACAAAGGCTAGGTTTCTTTATCTCCTGTCATCTTAATCCTGTCTCTCATATTTAGTAAGTAGTCACTAAATACTTACTGGATTGAATGAACTCATTCAAAAATTCTACATCAGGTACAAACAAGTGAAAACAGCTAGAGCCTACATTTATGTTGTTACAACAACCCCCTGCCCCAGTCCCCCAGTCCCTCCGATGCCAGATGCCATCATGGGCAAGTCCTCCAATGTAAGCAATCTGGAATTTTGACACTTCCTTTTTCAGTATTTGCTCAGGATGGAAAAATGGGTTTTAAGAGCTTGTTTTTTCACTGTGTGCCTGTTGAGACTAGAGAAATGTGTTGACATGGTAACTAGCTTACAGTGATAAGCTAAGGTCTGTCACCCAGCTCTCCAGTACTGGGCGTTGCCAAAATGATCAGACTGTGGAGGAAAACAAATTGGCAAAATATTGGTAACTGCTAACGTTGGGTAGTAGGTTCATGGGGTTCATTATATTATTCTTTCTACTTTTGTGTATGTGTGAAATCCAAAATAAAAAGGGGTTTTGGTGTGGTTTTTTTTTTGGTTTTGACTTTTTTTTTTTTTTTTTAAGGCAGTTAAGTGAACAAGTGCAAATCTAGCATAGTTTCTTGGAAAACCTCAAACCAAATGAGCCATTGCCGCCGTGTCAGTTACTGTTATCTTATTAAATAGTATATTTAATCTTAACCTGTCTCTGACCTCTCTGATATGAAGATGCTCAATATAAAAATTAGCACCGTAGAATTCTGTACCTGGTGTCCAGAGAATTGTAACATCCTGGAAATGAGCATCTTTTGCCCTGATCCTTCCCTGCTTCCCAGCCCAGAGGTGATTTCTGGTGGTAAAGGCTTGGACTGGGCCTAAGAAGAAGGTGAGACCATGAGGATGGGGAGAGGAAAAGTAAGCTCACCCAAGGTCTTCCCCTCTGGCTTAGATTACTGGGAGATGCTAAAGGCGTGTGTGTTCATTTGTCCACTCATTCATTCATTCCACAAATATTTGGTGAATATTTGCTAGAGGCTTGATACTTTTCTAGTACCTGGGGATAGAGCAGTGAATAAAAAGTTCTAGTATTGGGGAGTGGATCAGGGGAAGTACGTATAATTAATAAATCATGTAAAATATATATTGAGAAAATTCAGCAGGAAGGGGACATAATACTGTGAGTCAGAATTTTCGTTTCATATAGAATGGTCAAGGAAGGTCTCACTGGAAAGGTGACATTTAAGCAAAGAGACCTGAAGGGAGTTTAAGGGTGAGCTGGGCATATGTCTACTAGAAATGTATTCTAGTCAATGGGAACTGCAAGTTCCAAGGCCCTGAGGCAGGAGTGTGTCTCGTATATTCGAGAAACATGAGAATGCCAGTCATCTGACTGCATAGGGGTGATAAAAGGGAAACCTAGCAGGAGATATGGAGGTGAGTGGATTTGGAGCAAATATCATTGGGCCTTATACGTCACTTGGTTTTATTGTGAGTTGTGAGTAAGTTGGGAGCCACTGGAGGAGTTCTAGGCATATGAGTGACACAATCGAATGTAAAGGATCATTCTGACTTCTATGGTGAAAATAAGCTGTAGGTGGAAAAAATGGAAGGAGGAAAACTGAGATCATCCAGGCAAGAGAAATTGGTGGCTTATACCCAAAGTAAAGCAGTGGACGAGTGAGACATACTGGATTCTGGCTATACTTTGAAAGAGGAACTAACAGGATTTACAGATGGATTAAATGTAGCCTATGAAAGAAAGAGTTGAGACTGGATCCCTCTTTTTTTTAGTATATGAAAAGATACTTTTTTTTTTTTTCACTATATTACAAGGTAGTAAATATACCAGATTGCCTTTTCTTAAGTGGCAAATGAGACAAAGAAAATACTTCTTTCTGATTCCTGAGGACCACAGTGTCTTTTGGAAGAACATTGGCAGTTTGGGTGTAAAGCCTGGTTCTGCCACCAGGCAACTGTATGATCCTTTGGGACTCACTCTCCCAACCTCTCTGGCCTCTGTGTCTGCATCTGCAAACTGACCATTTTAGACTAGAAATTAGCTCTCTTAACTCTTCCCACTTGTGAGAGTCAGTGCATTAAGTACTTAAAATGTATCTGGATCTGAGAGTATTTCAGACATTGTTGAACTCTACAGGGGTAGCAGTGTTAGTAATAAGACTCCTTCCTTCTTTTTCTCATACCCATGAATACTTGCCATGTGCTGGAAGCCATTGTCTTTAACTGGTGACCTGAGCCCCTTGCCCTAGGAGCTAATGATCAAGGTATAGAAATATGAGTGTCTGTGTGTGAGTCTAACAAATTCTATGTAGTCTTTTGTTTTGTGTAGGGCCCGCTCGGGCTTTTCACTGAAGGTTGAGACTCATAAAGATCTCTTATGTTATATGTGACATTCAAAATCCTTATCACACATTAGATTGTTCCTAGTGGAAGTCACTTGTCCAGATTGTGCCCTTAGTAAATCATCCATCTTTGGGAAGCCCAGATGTCTCGTTAGCTTCATGCTATCTCTCTCTCTAACTCTTCATTTGTTGGGAGTCCCTGGTGCTTTGGGATAGATAATAAAGCATGAGAACCATGGTGTTAAAAACCAAGGAACTGGGGACTCCTTGAAATAACCTGAGACACTTAAATGTGGAAGTTATAGTGGGGAGCACCCAAATCAAGAGTTCTGTCTGAGATTATCCTCTCAACCGGAAGTACTGTCCTGAAACCACAGAAACAATGAGGGAGAAAGGCAGCCCTGCTTAGCTGCCACTTCAGTTTCAGCTGGATGCTTCTTCCTGGCCAAGCCAGGGACACACATGTTGGAGTCAGTGTGTCCTCAGGTCCTGTGTAGATTGGCTATTGCCTCATGCTCAGTTTTACCATTTTTTCCATAATATTCCAGAAGGTCATCCATGACTTTACTGTCTTGTGAAGCTATTTCGGGTGTGGTTTTGCTCCGCCCCAGTCGCACACTGGAGTCTGTCCTGTCAGCATTGGTCTAGCCACGCCTCATGAACAGAAAGTCACAGACACTGCGGTGGCCACCAGAAGGACTACGAGACATGCTTTCAGACTTTCTTTTTCATTCATTTTTTAATTTATTTGTTTACATAGGTAATACATTCACCAGGCTTACAGTGTTGATTTTTTTTTAAGTATAAAAAAGATAGACAGTGAAAGTCACCCTTCCGTCACTGTGCCGTCACTCGGTTAACCCTCTACAGGTTACCATGACTACTAATTTTGACTAGTTTTCAAAAGATTTTTCTTATGCAGTGTCAGCATACAAAAGACAGTGTTTTATACTATACCACTTCTTTTTATTTAATATGTTTTGGAGCTCTTTCCATGTCAGTATCTAAGAGCATCTTCATATTTATGTCTATATAATATGGAAGTCCTATAGACGTGTGCAATTTCTATTTCTTTGCTATTATTATATGCAGGGATGCCACAAGTAACCTTGGACATGTGCTACTTTTCACACATGTACATCTAGACAGGAAATTGCTGGGTCAGACAGTAGGTACGTTTATAATTTTGATTAATACTCCCAAATTGCCCTGCGTAGAGCTGGCTCTCCTGTATACTCCCACACGCAGTGTGAGACTCTGCCTGTTTCCCATCAGCTGTATGGGCTTGGCTTTGCGTTAAGACTATACGGATTAAAGAGCAACATAAAATACTGAATCATGGGGTCCCACCATGACACTGTGCCGCAAGACTCACAAAGCACCACACAGCCCAGTTTGGGGTAGATCACATTTAAAAATGCATATGAAAGAGAACTGAGCCTCTGGTGGTTTTAAGAGAGGACAGGAAGATCTAAGGAAGCTGGAGAAGTTCTTTACCTTTGTACTTTGAGTAGCATGGATGAAAGGAGGAGCAGATGTCTTTCTCTGCAGGACCCAGGAGAGAGGAGGAACAGGTAGGAACAGGAAGATTGGGAGGGTGGGGGGTGGGGGGGATAAAGGAAAAAAAAAAAAAACAAAAAACAAATTGAGGGGCTACCAGCCAAGCAAACGGGTTTAGCGTCCTCTGTAGAACCTCTTCTCAAAACTACTGGTATTTTTTCATTCCAGGGACTTTTTCTTTTTTTCAACTCTTTCTCACAGCTGTTCATTTCTTTTTTTGTCATTTCTGCCCTCCTCTCACTTGAAGCTAAGGTTGCTGTGAGGTGAACCTGGGTGAATGTTCAGCACTTTTTCCCTTAGTGTTAATTCGCTAATTTAGTTCTTGTCTGACACATTTAAATAACCTCTGTACAAGTCGCTCTTACTTTCCATGCATTCTTTTTGTTGGGTGAATTCTGAATATAGGGTTACTGGCTCTCAGCCCCCAAGCCTCCCCCTGGGCTAAAGGAGGCACAGATTGTAGAAAAATTGAACAGTACAGTATTTCCAATACTGCCTCTGCTGCCTCAGTTCTCCCTTACTCACATCTTGCATTGGTGTGCTTTATTTATTACGGTTGATGACCCGACGCTGATGCATCATTATTAACCAAAGTTCACAGTTTATATTATGTTTCCATCCATTATGTTGTCCATTCTATGGATTTTGACAAATGTGTAATGTCAAGTATCCACCATGGCAGTATCATGCAGAATAGTTGCACTGCCCTCCAGATGCCCTGCGTTCTGCTGGGTCATCCCTCTTCCTTGCTCCGCCCCGTCCTGTACCCTTGATAACCACTGATTTTTTTTTACTGTCTCTATAGTTTTTCCTTTTCCAGAATGTCATATATCTGGAATCACACAGTACATAGTCTTTTTCAAATTGAATTTTCGCTTAGCAAAATGCATTTCAGATTTCTCCATGTCTTGATGCACCCTGGTAGAGTAGTGATTGGGTCAGTCACCTCCAAAGGATTGCAGGCCACAATACCCCAGTGTTTGAATCCCGGGTCTCAGGGGAAACCATCAGTGTGAACAACTAAATAAAAATAAAATGCTGTGTCCACCTCTATCTCAAAAAAAAAAAAAAAAAAAATTCCTCCACGTCTTTGTAGGACTTAAAAAGCACATTTCTTTTTGTCACTGAATAACATTCCATTGAAGGACATCTTGGTTGGTTCCAGTTTTTGACCATGGCGAATTTATTTGCTGTAAACATCTATGTGCAGGTTTTTCTGTGAACCTACCCACTGCTGAATTCCAGAGGCAATTCAAATGTGCCCTGTATCTGTCCTCGTTTGCTTGTTGTGTGAAACATAGCCTTAGGACAACCCTTCCAAAATGCGTTTATTCTAGACTTCTTTTCATGAACTAAAGACAGATTTGAAACTCAGCCAGGATTTCTCTGTAGAGTGTTAACAATGTAAGATGTTAAAATTCATGTAAATGTATGGCTGAAAATTAGACTTTTAAGTTATTTGTTGTAGTTTAAATGAATTCTGCTTTGCAGTAATGGGTCTGCATTGTCATTGCCCTTTTGGAATTGAAAATAATTCATTTTGCCTAATTACTCCTTTTTTCTGTGACTAATTCAAATCTATAAAATTGTAGTAGCCAAATAGAAACCATACTAAAAAGTGATTTGTGCTTTTGACATCAGTGTGCCTCTTGCAAAGAGATGTTTAGCTAATGTTTTAAATGTGCGTTGTGTTAATGCAAGTTTCTGTTATTAATTTCCTGTTTGCTCGTCAGTGTTTGGAAGCCCACAGAACTAAGCCTGTTTCACGATGGTTTTTTTGCTGTGCATTGAAGTCTTTTTCTATAATAACAAGCACTGGATCATTTTACTACAGCTCTTCCAAATCTGGTTCTCATTTGCCACTTGACTCCCTTAGACCTCCGTTCCTCCCAACCTACTGTCTCTTTGTCTTCTGTGAGAAGTTGTTTATGTTTCCCAGTGAGGAAAATTTCTGAGTGAGTGAAAATTAAATCTTTTTTCCCGTCACAATTGAATGCACTTCTCTTTCCAAGCAAATGTTTTTTGTTTTTTTTTTTCTTTTCTTGGCTTCTAAATTCAGTCGTCCTCTGGGCTCTCTGGCAGAGTACAGAAAGCCTTGCTCCAGACATCCAGGGAGTTGCTGACAGAACAGAACAGACTAGAATGGGGGCAGGTGCCTGTAGTCAGCAGAACCCAGCTTGGGTGTGGGCCCACAGTTAGAACTGAATGCTAACAAAGTGGGGAGACAAATACGGAGCTGCCCTTTCGTTTACATCTTTCATATCCTTCATGTTTTCTGCTTTGTGGAAGCAATTTAAGCACGTCTTGTTTTATAAAAAAAAAAAGACCTAAAATTCCAATGTAGCTAAAAAGCATTTCTAAACATTATCTCTTCCCAGTAGTTATAATTTGGAAACATTATGAAGGCATTGGGCTATTTTCTGCATCAGAAGCAACAGTAGGTTAAGTTTTGTTGCATTTGAAAATGCCACAAACTGAGCTTGCTGCTGGTTCTTGGAAAGGCCCCAGTGATCCCTATCTTTTGTTTGGTACTTATTCACCCCCGCCTCCAAGTCTGCCTTTCCCCTGTACCCAGTTCACGTCATTTGGAGAGCCTCAGACCCTGGAAGGAAAAACAGCAGCTGATCCTGCTGTCCCTCTGCCCTTCCTGAAAGGGAGACTTTCTTAGATTCTTTGATGAATCTGAAATGTCAAGTGCGAACAGGAACTGCTCAGACACTGCCATTCTGAGGCAATGACAGGCCTCCATTTGACTGCCAGTGCCACTCTTGTTAGCTTACTGCTGGCACAGAAGGATTCAGAGTAAAGCATCGGTTCATGAAAGAAAAGGGAGAATAAATGGCAGTCAGGACACTTGTACTTGCCTGGCCGCCACAAGGCAGCCATCTGACCACCTGCATGTAGGCTCTGTGGGAAGCCCTTTCAGAGACTGGGAAAGTGTAGAGAGCAAGAGTGGGCTGTGTTAAAGGTTTACATTTTAATGCGTAAGGAGGGATGTTGAATGAGTTGGGGTGATTTAACCTGGAGACATGTAAAGGAGTAGAGATTTGTTTTCTTTGCATCTAACAGGTGTTATTTGGGGAAATATAGCTACCGGTTAGCTAGCTAGTCCCTTTTTCCATTGTGTTAAGCTCACGTGGAAGTTACCATGGGTGGGATGCAAATTAAGCCCATATTCAAGTGTTCTGAGTGCTGACAGTTTGACATGGTGGATTAGCAGAAGGAACAAATGTATTCGACCCTGAGAGATTGGACTCTGGGGCCATCCAGCCTGGCTTTGAATTCTGGCTTCAGCATTTACTAGCTGTGAGCTCTTGGACATATTACTCTACCCATAAGCCTCAGTGGCCTCATCCGTATAGGAGGATAACATACGGCTATTTTTAAGATGAAAAGACTTAATAAAATATAGCAAGTGCTTTGAACAGTGGTTGGCACACCTTAACAGATACACATGTAATAAAAATAATTATCCTGAGCATTGGAAAGGATCTTAGAGTCATCTGGGCTTCATGTTACAGATTACACTGGAGGTAAATCTCAAGATGAAAGAGAAACCATTTCTGCAGACTTCCAGTCCAGGACTGTTGCCACTGCTCTTGGCTTAGAACCACCATATTGCTTCAAAAGTATTTGCCTTTAGGTTCCTCTTCCATTTCCCCCTTCCTCAGAAATAGTATCTCTAGAGTACCTCCTCTGTGCCAGCCCTCTGCTGAATGCTAACCCCTGTGACCTCTTTTACTTCTTACAGCAACCTGTGAAGATACCACTTACCCCCATTTTTTATAAGTGACAAGTGACATTCTGTTACTTGTCCAGATCGCCACAGCTTCTGAGATGATTGGAACCCCGGCTGCCTAATCCAGTGTGTGTTCCTAAAAACACTATTGATTTTCCTCAGAATGTCTTAGTACAGACGTACTAAATGAAAACCACCATTGCTGGTGGCAAGAGCCACGGAACCAGCCATAAATCTTCAAGGCCGTTCTCTAATCCCTTCTCAACCTACAGTCTGCTTTGTTTTCAGACCTGAGTCTCAGGCATGTCCTTGTTTCTGACACAGTGCCATATACACAAAAACATAGTGCCAAAGACTTTCTTTACCTCCCTCATCAAGAGAATGAGAGTCTGGGGTCATCAAGCAGACCAAGAGAGGCCAGCACTGGGGTTTCCACTAGGTTAAGGGCCACGTGGGTGTTATCAGGACTCTGTCAAGGTCAGGGTCACTACCAGGATTCTAGTAGACAAGGCAGAGGGGTCAGGTTCAGAATTCCCCCCTGCAACCGTGGTTCTTCACCTTCAGTACCTGTTAGGCCCCCATGACCATCTTAGACCCCCTTCCTCAGAAAAGTAATTCAGGTGGTTTCAGGGTTCATAAGCCCCCAGCTAAGAACCTGTGTGCTTGGTAGCAGGATAGAGTATTTAAGAGCACCCTCAAGCCAGTTCAAATCCTCCTCTTTTAGTTATTAGCTGCAACCTTAAGTGAGTTACTTAATATCTTGTGGTCCAATTCCTTCAATTATAAAAAGAAGACAGTGTTACTATTTAATGATAGGATTGTTGTGAGGATTCAATCAGTTGCTTTATGTAAAGTGCCTAAAAATGGCTGATTCTACAGCAGTGTTCACTGTCAGCGATAGTAGTATTGCTGCCCTCAGAGTGTAGTCTATTCAGGAAATGTTTATGGGCAGAATGAATGAATCAGTTTAGTGGAGATGCCATTCTGGGGTGCCCAACCAATATGTTGTCACAAATGGGCTATAGTTACATCAAGGTATGGATCCCCTCAGCCCTTGGGGCTGCCAAAGTCCCAGCTGGCTGCATGTGCGGTGTGATGGACAAATCTCTCCGGGTGTCTTGATGTGAAAACACTGACAGAGGAGATCGGCTGGTAGGAAATGAGAATCAAGTAGGCAGTTCAAATTCCAAGCCCCAGAGAATCCTGTGGACGGGTAACAAAGAGCACCTTCACCAGTGAACCTGGAACAGAGGTTCTGGGCGTCCTGCAGCCTTCACAGGTGTGGGCTTTCCAGCTGGAGAAGGCGCCACGCCACAGCAGATGCAGAGAAGTCCTGCCCCAGGATAGGATACTTCAGCACGTCCCTCACTGATGGCAGCCCGGTGAGACACTCTACAAGGATTTGTGGAGACCCCTCAGGAAACCAGAAATCAGGCTGGAGCCCAAAGTCATGTAGGCAACAAAAGTTAAGCAGGTAGTGTGACAAGGTACTGACACAGGTGACTCCAAGAGTGAGTGCTAGAAGGAAGGCTGCAGGAACTCGTCACTGGACGCAGCCTCGCCTGCATGATAGATTCTAAAGGTGACAGGAAACCACTGAAGATGGTTAATCAAGGAAGTGGTAGATTTACGTTTCTACTTTTTTTTTTTAAATCACCCTGATAAAATGTCTAAAAAAAAAACACAAACCAATAGACTATAAGAAAGAGTTAAATTTGAGGACATGTATTAGGAAGCTCTTAGAGTAGTCAAGAAGTGAGAATTGATACTCACCTGAAGTAGGTACCTCGACTCCCGAAGAAAAGGAGAAATCCAGGGTAACCCCAGCAATTCTGGGTGGCTGGAGGTGTCTCTGGGACAGGGAATACTCTAAGTGGAACAGTTCTGAGGGTCGTGAGTTCTGTTGGGGACTTGTTCTACTTGTGATGCCCATGGAGTTCACTGATATAGTCAATAAGGCCAGTGGAGGGATGAATCTGAGCACAGGAGAGATGTCCAGTGGCCAGAGCGGTGGGTTGGCTGCCAGCCTTCAGCAGGGCTCCCTTCTCAGGGGAGTGAGTTTAGCAGCGCATTTTTATTAATGAAATCTTACTTTACCGCCAGTTTGGCATGCCTCTCTTTATGTTCAACTTTTAGAATTCTTCAAAGTGTACGTATGTTTTGAAAATTCATAGAAACCAACGTATTTCTCTAATTTGAAGAATTTGTCTCTTAACTGGCCTTATTTACTCTTCCCCTTTGTGTCCTTGCAGCAGAAGGGAGCTTTACAGCTTGTAATGTGACTCTGTTCGTTTTCAGATTTGTGACCCAGAAGAAAATCTCTGACCTCAGCTGTGGCTCACAGTGCTGGCCAGAAGCCAACTTCATGTCTGAGCGCGCGAGCAGCAGTTTGCAATGGAGAGCTTGGGGCTGCAGACGGTGACCCTCAGTGATGGGACGACGGCCTACGTCCAGCAGGCTGTCAAAGGTGAGTATTTCCAGGGGTCTCAGAACCCTGCCCTGTCCCCCAGCCTCTGGAGAGTAATGTCCTGTTCCAAGACACTAACCACCACTTGCCCTCCTGCCTGCTTGCCGACCACTTGCTCTGCACGAGTGTCTCTGAGTTGCTTGATTAAAAGGGAACTTTTTTAAATAAAATGCCATCTAGGCAGACCAGAAAATCAGATTAGCTCCAGCTGCTAGAGCCAAGAACTCTCAAAGGCAGAATTCCTTTCACGTCCTGAGTAATTCATAAATATTTCTGGAATGGATGACGATAGTGCTGGTTATGACTTCCAGCTTTTCAGACAGTCCTCGTCCAATTTCTCAGTGCTTTCTAGAAGTTCATCTTCACTGAAGCAAATGTAGGCACTCCTATATACAGGATTCTCTTAGGTTCAAGGGGTGACACCAGGCATACATATCATACCTTAGTTCCCAGTAGGGTTGCTAGAAATAAAAATGCATGGTACACAGTTCAGTTTGAGTTGCAGATAAATACTTCTACAGTATAAGTAAGTGCCAAATACTCCATGGGATAGACACACATACACATGGAATTAAATAACAGAAACACTAAGTACTAAAAAATTCATTGTTTATCTGAAATTCAGCTTACCTTGAAATTCAGCATCTCAAGGAACTTAAAATCCAGGTGGGCATGGAATCAGAACAAAGTATTTTGAAGGTCAGAGCCTCCGGACCAGGGGCACGCATCACGACAGGCTCCTTTCTCACCGGTGTTCTCCAGCATGCCAGATGCATGTGTGTCTTCCTTAGGCAGCACTGGCAAACATGGCCTCACTTCTGTTCTGCGTTTTTGCTGTTTCTGGACTCTGAGCACTTCTGTCCTCACGGCTGCATTGCTATAGCAACATCGCCGTCCTTCATTTTACCACATTGTCAAAATGTATTTCTGGTCCCCGATTTGTAGATAAATTGTTTATTTCATTTTAAAGTGTCTGCTTTCTGATGATGAACAACCAAGAGGCTCCTTAAACTCATCAGTAGACTTTTTCCATGTGACAGTGAGGCAGGGGGTGCTTTCTGGAAAGATTTCCTGACAAAAGCTAATTTTGTATGGGTCTGACTGGCCTCCTCCTTTTGAGAATGGAACTTCTCTAACATAGCCTGAAACCCTCTGTTTGCAGGCTTCCAGCACAGGTGTTACCTCCCTGCTGCACTCTTAGTGACAGTAAAGAATTTAGGAACTATAGGTAGGGTAGTGATTACTGCCTGGATCCAGTTAGCTCCCGTACCTAAGACTTTGCTACAAATGAAGGGTCGAATGAATGAATAAAAACCAGTGACCACACTCGACCTGAGAAGGCAACTTTCTTTTCTTATGTCTGGGTCTCTTTGCATCCTCCACCTCCCCAGTTATATCTCTCTCTCATCACTCATCCTGACTCTGTTCTGTCTTCTCCACAGGACTACAGGGCATGCTTGCACACACTCACATGCACACACTCACATGACCACATGCAGCAGACTTCACACTGTTGAGGGTAGAGCTGGCCTTCAGGAACCAGAACCTTACTGTCCTGAAAGGCAGCGCTTTCCCTGGAGAGCTCCTCTGAAGCTCTTGACTGGGACACTTTCTTCTCTGTCAGCAGGCAGCCTTGTCTGAGCCCAGCTTAACCATCAGGAAACCCTAAAACTTATCTTCACTAGGGTAAGCATAAAACCTGTCGTTCAAACTCACCACTTTTAAGAGTGGAAGAGTGTGCTATGAATAAATGCATCAGAATTGTTCAGGGCACATGGGAACATAAAGTCCCCTCTATAATAGGACATGAGAGCTGTGCCCATTACTCTCCCCACTCTCCCTCCACCCACCATTGTCATCTCTGGTTGTTAAAGGAAATTCTGAGTTACAGTTTTTTCTCAAATAATTCTTCTCAACATTTTGTTTCCTGCCTTGAAACAATGCCAGCAGAAGCTCTGCTGGTGTCTTCAGAACCTCAGGGCAGGGAGTGTTGAAATTTAAATGCAAGGCACCTGCACTGCTCACTGGTGAGGAAGGACGAGAGTGGATCCCTCTCCCTTCTTCCCGGCTGCCTTTCTCTCCGACTTCTTACCTTTGTCTTTGTCTTACCTGCCTTCTGCTGGGTCGTAGGACTGTTACTGACCCAAGAAAACTCCATTTGGGCATGATTCTGGGAATTCCTCTGAGAGAGAGGTAACAGCAGAGAACTGGGCTAGAAGTATTGTCTGGTCCTTTTTCCATCTGATAGGAGCTCAGATTCCTAAACTTGAAACTTGTAAAGAAAGGAACAAACAAGCCACTTGTCATTAATTCTTAATTTCTCTCCCCTTCTTCTCTTTCCTTATTCCCACCTCACACATTCATTGAACACAGGGAGGGTGTATCTAATTTTAATTCTAAATCTGAGGGCCTTTTGATCTTAAAGTACTTTCCAGTAAGGATCTGAAATAAAGGAAGGATATCTCGGGAGCTCTGGAGTCTCGTTAATCACCCTACTTGTTTTGTTGATTTAAGCGGTCAATTTTTTTATTAGAAAATTAAAATGTAAATTTCATTAGTTTCACAAAGGGACAGTAGCTGTAGAATAAACTTAGGAGGACACATCACACTCACATAGTTCTCTGTTGCTTTACTTTCTGTTTCTTCTATAAAAGACTAGGCTGGTTATAGTAGAAGCTAAGGTTCGTTGGGGATTTACCAGTACCTGACACTGTTCTGTTCTTTTTTTTTCCTTTGCTGGTCATTTGGGTCCGTTCCACTGCCCTGTCTTCTAGCTCACTGATTCCTTCGGGTGCTTCTTCCAGTCTGCTGTTGAGCCCCCCTGCTGTGTCCAGCTGTTGTGTTCTTTAGCTCTGATTTCTGTTTGAAGCGTTCTCATATTTTCCTTGTCTTACACTCATTTTGTTCATACACTGTTTTCTTCATTTCAGTTAGTGTCATTAAGACTGTTGCTTTAAAATCTTCTTTTGCTGCAGTTAGGTAGGATGGCAGTTAATCCACTGTCTCCAGCCGAGTGCAGACCACATACATCTCAAGGACTCGGGTTCATATCCTGGGATCAGGAGATCAACAAAATGAACTAAACAAAATTAAATTTAAAAAGTTTCTTCCTCCTCTTTCTTTCTGCCTACCTGCCTACTTGCCTTCATTCCTACCTATACCTTTCCTTTAAAAAGACAAATTTCTTTTAATTCTGTTACATTAGGAGTTTTCCCCAGGGTTTTGTTTTGTTTCATCATTGGGGTAAATTTCTAAGCCTAGACATTTTGTTTGATACTCTGTGTGTATTTCTGTGGATTAGGCTAAATGACTTACCCTGTCTTGATTTAATAGACTTGTGTTAGAAATTCCTGTTACAGAGGACTGGCCTCCCGCAATGCTGGACTTTTTGTTCCTGTGTACACTGAAGCCCCTGCACCAATCAGAATGACTGGAGCTCCAGAGCCAGCACTGAGTGGTAGCCTGAGAGCCCAGCCTCTAAGAGGGAGGGGGACAGCGGATGCCCAGAGGTTGGGCTGGAGAGCGCTTAGCGCTCCAGCCTCTGTAGGCTGCTAGGCCTGGGTGTGAAATGTGCATCCACCCTTACCTCAAGGCTTATTCCACAGTCAGAGCTTTCCTAGTTGCCTCGGGCTGTAACTGCCACAGCAGCAGCCTAACTATAGTCCCAGCAGGTTCAGCAGCAAAGTTTTCCACCTGAGGCACAAGGAGAGAGGCAGGATCTGTGGGCTCAGGCCACCTGCAGGCCTCAGGCAGAGAAAGGGTCCCAGGAACCAACAGGAGTCAACCACCAGAGCATCTCTCTCCACCAAAGTCTCTTGATCCTCTTGCTGGGTTGCAGGCCCTGGCGGGAGCCAGAATCCTCTCCCAAGAAACCCCTGGCTGGGTGCCAGAAGCTCTGGGAGCTCAGCTGCTCGGGGCTTTAGACTTTTTAAGTAGACTGGTGGGCGTGCAAGTCCTGTTTAGCAGCAGCCCAGGACGGGAGAGGCCACCGGAACCTCTTGAGGGAGGATCTGCCACAGGCTTTAGCTCCACTGAGCTTTCTACACAAGTGCTCAGCAATCTGCCAGAGATTTCTCACTCTGACTACCTGCTGCTCCTCTAGGCAAGTGCTGCTTGGTAGCCTCAAGCACCATGACCATGAAAACAAACTCTCTAGGCCACCAGCAGCACTGATGGCAGGTGTGGGGAGGGTCGTTTTACCCTGGGACCTGCCCCAGTATGGTGTCCATCAGGCCTGGCCCCACACAGGGGAGTGTGCAGAGGCTGCCCGGCAGTGTCTCTGTTGCTGGAAGGCTCTTCCTCTTTCAATCCTCCCACTGATGTTTTAGTTCAACAAATGAAAATCCGTTCCGTTAGGGCTGTGCACACTTCATCTGTTGGCTCCCTTGCTCTCTGTCCTGAGACCTCTACTCCAAGAATCCTGTTCTCCAATGGAAAGCTCCTCTGTTTCCACACAGGATATACTCTTTCCCCTCTAAGGTCTAGTTCCCAGGTGCTGGGGCCCCTGATGTGGGGTGAGCCCTTCAGTCCCTGGGAAGAGATCGGGTCTCTTCTGACTTTGGATCGCAATGCCCAGGCAGCCTTCCTGTTAAAACCACGTGCCATTTTTCCTACCATTTCCAATGTTTTCTGCTACTTTTTCTTGTGGAAATTCTGCACACTCACACACACACCCCAACTTCATTTCTTTTTCAGAGGCTTTTGATTGAATCTAGATACGGTTTTGTGGTGTCTGTGGGGAGGAGGGCTCTAGATCTTGCTAGTCTGCTGTCTTTGAATCCACCCCCCACTGTCCCTGCCTGGGATTTTTCTAAGTGTTTTACATTCAGTAACTAGTTTAGCTTTCATACAACTCAATGAAAAAGATGAAGATTTTAATCGTCATTTTAAGAGGATAAAACTGAGCCACAGAGATGTTAAATAAGCTCACCAAGATCATACAGCTCGTTGTAGTGAGAGCTAGAACTAGAATTCAGACCCAAGAGGTCTGGGAGCCCAATTCCAGAACCCATTTTTTTCACCCACTAAGCTATGCTGCCTTCTCAGGTCTAAGTCGATAATACCGCCAGAGCGGGAGACAAGGGATATGTTTAGTTTGTGTCATATCTAAATTTTGACCCATGTGGCCTTCCCAGATTTCAGAGCAGCCTGTTCTTCATTTAGTTCAGTCTCAGCAATAACTACTAGATTCTTTGCCCTCTTTGCCCGAGGTAGGTAGAATGATAAAGTTCTTCCTCCTGTAGGTAACAGGAAGGGCCTCTGTTGGTAGCTATACTCATGGCTAGTGTCTTCCCTCCCAGGACCGCTGAGGCTCAGGCCTAAGGAGGCAGGCAGCATGGTAACATGGAGACTATCATCTGTGCTTCGACACGCAGACCCGGCCTCACCCAGGCCTCAGCCCTCTCAGAGCCTGGCCCACTTCTCCCCATTTTTCTCTACAGGAGAGAAGCTACTTGAAGGGCAAGTGATCCAGCTCGAGGACGGTACCGCTGCATATATTCACCAAGTAACAGTGCAGAAAGGTGAGGGCATCTGGAGCCGCTCCTGCCTCATGGAGCGAAGCCAGGCAGCCTCCACTGAGGCCCTCTTCCTGGCACCCAGCTCCAGATAACGGCGCCATTGCTCTCATTACAGAACCACTTTCCTTTGAGGATGGACAGCCTGTGCAGCTGGAAGATGGCAGCATGGCTTACATACACCGAACACCCAAAGGTTAGCATCACAGCATCACAGCTGGGGGGAAGGAAGGGAGGCAGAACTGGCAGAGGTTGGGGTATGGAGTGGCACCCACGGGAGCTGGGGCATAGACTTGGTCCCCAAGGTCTACGTAGGCTCATCTGGATAAGCAGCTTCACCCACCTTCCCTCATACTGAGCAGCAGCTGTTTTCTGCCCCCAGGCGACCAAGCCTTGGTCGTTAGTAGCACGGGCATTGTTGGCAGCTTTGGCTCCAGCACAGCCACAAAGTCTTAGGACTTTAAATAGGACCAAGGACCATCATCTAAGACCAGGAGTAAAATCTTAATAACATTTAAGAATGAAGCTGTGAAGATACTAAAGAATAATGATGTAGTGGTTTTTTGAATGACGACTGCCTGTGAGGCATTGTGTTAAGTATAAGATTCACAGAGGAGAAAAAAGTCAGATACGGTCCCTGCTGTCCTAGAGGCTGGTGGGGGAAATAGAAGTGGACTCTACCATCACTGATGAACTGGTCTTTGCAAATGGAGATCAGACCAGCCAGGGCTTCTTGAAGAAAACGAAGCTTGAGCTGAAGGATAAACTGGACTTAGCTAGGGGAAGGGAGATGGCAGGGAGGGGTCAGTACTCCAGACAGAAGGAGCCGCATGTGTGGGGCCGGAGAAGGGGAAGGAGGAAGGGAGAAAAACGGTGCCTTCGAGGAATTGCGAGTGACTATAGAGTGCTGAGGGTGAGGGCAGAATGGGTAAGATGAGGCAAAATAGAGAGGGGTATGCGTGCGTACTTGGGGGTGTGTCAGGGTAAGGATTTTGATCTTTGTCTTGAGACCAATGGGAGCAATTGAACTGTTTAGGTCAGTTAACATGATCACATTTGTATTCTACAAAGATCCCTCTAGATGCTGTGTTGCCCAGAGGAAACTGGAAGGGGTGAGAGGCCAGCAGTTAGAGGCTCTTGTGCTCCCCAAGACCAAGATGATGATAGTTCCCCCAGCTCTTGCCTTGGTCTGGGTCCTGGGCTGACCACCCGTTCCCTGCAGAGGGCTATGACCCCAGCTTGCTGGAAGCCGTCCAGCTGGAAGATGGCTCCACAGCCTATATCCACCACCCCATGGCTGTGCCTCCAGACGGCGCCATCCTGGCCGTGCAGACGGAGGTGGGCTTGGAGGGTCTGGCCACAGAGGATGAGGAGGGCTTCGGCACAGACACCGTGGTGGCCCTGGAGCAGTATGCCAGCAAGGTGAGCGCTCGGAGCCCGATGCTGCCTGCAGCTTCCTTGACCCTGCCACCCCTCCAAGGGTAAGGCGTCCCGTGCTTGGACCTGGCCCTCGCTGCTCCTGTCCTCCCTGGTGTCTCTCACACGTCGTGGTCCGGGTGCTGACGACTGTTCACACTCAACATTGTGCTCTGTGGGGAGGCGACAGCCATAAGAAACGGTGTGGTCTGTACGTGGGAGTTTAAGCCCAACCTTTTTGGGCTGTTTTAAGAGTCCTCTGTTCGGAGAATGCCCTTACAGTGACTTTTATTAGCTTTCCAGTCAACTGAGGTCAGATGTTCCTGTATTTATTGCTTCTCTGTGACTCATTTAGTCATTTGGGAAAGCAGCCTCAGTCATGAGGGCAGATGCAAAGGAGCAGCTGGGGTTCTTGGAACACACGACCCACACAGTAGCTGAGCTTCAGGGAAGGGTCCCAGCTCTCCAAATGTCAGTCTGTTCAGGCTCTGCTGGAGCCACGGTCCTGCCTGCAGGAGAAACAGGCGCAGAGATCTGCAGATTTTCCAAATCAGGGTGCTCCCTCCTCAGGATAAACTGCAAAGTGTCAGGTGAAGCTGACCGGCTGCCTGGAGCACTACTCTCACCCAAAGGTCAAGAGGAGTTATTTTGATCATAAAACTGGTGTGACTTATCATAGAGGAAAAGAGGAAACCCTCACATCTTTTCAACAATGAAAACAAAACTTTCCTGTAGGCCTCCATGGGCTATGCCCGCTCTGCCCCTGCTCCCTGGGGTATTTTTAGAAGCCAAATTTGAGACTTGCCACTGATAGAAAGACAACTGGGCTTTAAATCATGAACCCTGAGATCTGTGCTGGCTGATTCTACCTAGTCTGGCCTTGGGTGCAGCCCACCTCTCCCAGGCCTCTGCATGAGGAGATGGCACCAGTGCGCTCAGAGGTCACTTCCAACTCTGGTGTTTCTCGATGCCCTTGAGAGCTAGGGAGACATGGGAATAAAATCTGAACTCGTGACTGGGTTACCCACTGAACTCGCCTGACCACCAGTGACGCCTCTCCACACTCCCAGCCACTGGCCGGTTAAGTGGCAATGACACTGTCAGCCGCTTGACCCCCTGACCTGGAGTGGACTAGACAGATCTTTCTATGAAGTTGGCCTCACCCTTTTGTCCCCTATAAACCATGATTTCCAGAGTTGTTTTAAGAGCTACTGGAAAGGCCAAAGTATCTCAGAAACAGACTGAAGGACAGTCCCAGCAGATCCTGCCCAGGAGAGGGAAGAGCAGCAAGGGCTCCTTGAAGCCAGAGACTGGTCTGAAGCAGGTGACTCTAGCAGTGTTCCCCCGAGAGAGGAAAGGGAAGGACTTCTCAGTTAGATGGGTGCCGGGGTTAGAGCTGAGACTCCTGCCAGGGGCCTGCAGCCCCTGTCCTGGGTGCTTCTGCCACTTGCTGGCGGCCCTAGGTGAGCTCATCGCCACTGCACGCGTGCTTGTTAATGCCCCTCCTGAGCGCAGGTTTCCCACAGGGAGGAGGGCCTCTCCCTCCACCTCGTCAGAGGACAGAGTATCCAGAGTGGCAGCTCCGAGGTGTGTGCTTCTGGCTCTCAACCTAGCGTGGGAGGGTGCCCTTCAGACCTGCTGTCTAGGAGGTACCCCTACTTCCATATTGTCATAGCCCCGCCGACACTTAGTGCTTTCTCCCTTCATCAGAGATGAGCGATGGCGCCACATAGCAGCCCTGTTTCTCTACTGTGTGCCACTGTCTGTTCCCTGCCGGTCTGATCTGTCATTTGATCCATCTCCCCAGGTTGCCTTTCTCCCCTCCACCCATAGCTACAACCCTGTGCATTGGGTCTTAAGCCGCCAGCTGTGCCCTGAGTCCCACCTCTATCTCCTTCATCGAGAATCATATAGGGACCCCAAGATGTTTTCCTCAGGTTCTGCGTGACAGCCAGGCCCCCCAGAACGTCAAAGGGCAGCAGGTTGGGGACAGAGCATTCCGCTGTGGCTACAAAGGCTGTGGGCGTCTCTACACTACCGCTCATCACTTAAAGGTAAGGTTGCTAGCACTCAGCCTTGCCAAGCTGAAATCCTGCCTCTGCCTTTGGTTGGGATTGATTCCTGCCCTCATGTTGTTTCCTGCCTACTGGAAGGAAGAGCTGAACATACAGAAATGTCAGCACAGGGGCTGTGATGTCATGCTTTGTGCAGAGGGGAGGAGAATCAGGGAGGGCTCTCTGGAGGAGGTGATCTCACAGTGACGAGAAGGCAAAATAAAAGAGGTGGCCAATCCTGATACTCCGGACCCTAAAGAGAACGGAAGAGCCCGATCATACCTCTGAATTATGTGATTGTTTGTCCTCCCAGGTGCATGAAAGAGCTCATACAGGTGACCGTCCATATAGATGTGACTTCCCTAGCTGCGGAAAGGCCTTTGCAACAGGTAACCTACCTGGATGGGGATCAGAGGTGGAGCTCTTCCGTTTGAGGACACAGGGCTCTATATTAGCTTTGGGAACTCCCTCAAGGGACCCCACTACCAACCTGCCTTCCCAGAGGGGTTCTTGTCCTAGTGCTCTGACTGTCAGGGGGTCTCTCTAGAGGAAACCTGTTAGAGAAGCAAGAGGCAGCACGGTCCAGGCAGCAGAAGCAACCTGGGGGTCAGTAAAGAGACCCCACCTCCATGTCAGCTCTGACATCAACCAGCCTTGGGGTGTGGGGAGGGCTGTTGCATCTCCAGGCTTCATTTCCTGCCGAAAGGAGGTCTTTACAGGACCATCAGGTTCTCTAGATTCCCTCTGACTCTCATGTTTTGGAATAACACCAGCTGCCCCTGGAGAGGAAAGGAGAGCAGAGTGGGCTTTTCCAGCCGCTCTTCCCTGCGCGGGCAAGAGTGGAATAGAGGCAGACTTGGGCTTCTTGTGCCAAAGGAGGCCTGGAGCATGGCAGTGCACTTTAAGATGGAGAGCCTCATCCAATGAGGAAGAGGAGACAGTGGAGGGCGAGGCCCCACTGAGTACTCTCATCCCGGCTCTCACACACGGGCAGGATATGGGCTCAAGAGCCACGTGCGCACCCACACTGGTGAGAAGCCATACAAGTGCCCAGAGGAGCTGTGCAGCAAGGCCTTCAAGACCTCAGGAGACCTGCAGAAGCATGTCCGGACCCACACCGGTAAGCTGGGCCCCGCGCTCCCCTGCCCCATTGCTTGGGAAAGGGGCACTCGGCTCCCCTTTCAGACTCCTACCTGGCTCCCTGCTGGGGCGTGACTGTCCTTCCTGAGTCCCCCTCACTGCACCTCCACAGGCGAACGCCCGTTCCGGTGCCCCTTTGAGGGCTGTGGCCGCTCCTTCACCACATCTAACATCCGCAAGGTACACGTGCGCACCCACACGGGCGAGCGGCCCTACACCTGCCCCGAGCCCCACTGCGGCCGTGGCTTCACTAGCGCCACCAACTACAAGAATCACGTGCGCATCCACACAGGTGGGCCAGCTGGCGTGGGAGGGCCACCCCTCTGAGGCCCCAGCCCTTCAAGCACATGATTCTGATCTGAGAGTGTTCCCAGCTTGCAGCCCAGAGCCCTTCTCTGCTGGCTGTTGCCGGCTGATCAGCAGGCAAGGGGGTTCCATGTTTCTTGTCGTGTCCCCAGAACTGCTCTTTCACTTATAGTGAGTGGTGCCTCCATTTCCAGCTAGGTCCAGTCTGACAAGTATTGCCACCCTTTTCCGGGGTCTTTCAGCCCCCTGCCACCTCTTGATGCCTGCCCTGCCCTGCCCCTACTCCTTCAGCTGAGCTCCTAGAAAAAGGCCAGGCTCGGGTACAATGGCAAAAAAGCAGAGTGAAATGTCACCTTCAGCTCCGTGCCATCATCCTCTGTCCATATGACCCCTGTGCATTCTCACCCTCCCTGTGTTATGTCCCTTGTCTTACGTCTCACCTCTTCAGCTGGGTGTGTCCTCCTCACGCTCAGTTGCCCATGATATACCAGTCAAACCTCCCCGTCTCCCGCCTCTTCTTTTCACCCCTAACCTTACAAGGCCCCAGTGCTCCCCACTGGCCCCAACCTTGCCCACCCCCATTTTCTCTCTACCTTGCTCTGGGCTCGCTGGTCCCATACCCACACCCCGCCGTGTTCTGCTGAACGTCTCCTCCATCGCTGTCCACTCAGTCCCAGGCCTGTCCCTCTCCCTCCCTCTGGCTGTCACTTCACTAATCCTGTCGCCGCCGACCAGTCCCCTTAGTTTCCCCCTTGCCAGCCCCAGTTCCCACCCCCTCACAGCCAGTGTCCCCAGGGGAGAAGCCATACGTTTGCACGGTGCCAGGCTGCGGGAAGCGCTTCACCGAGTACTCGAGTCTGTACAAGCACCATGTGGTGCACACACACTGCAAGCCCTACACCTGCAGCACCTGCGGCAAAACCTACCGGCAGACCTCCACCCTGGCCATGCACAAGCGCAGTGCCCACGGCGAGCTGGAGGCCACGGAGGAGAGCGAGCAGGCCCTTTACGAGCAGCAGCAGCTCGAGGGTGAGCGATGTGGGCCAGAGGTGAGAGTGGGCACAAGCCAGGCCTCCCTTTGGCCATCGGTGGTGGGTATCAGCCTGGGCCCTCCTCTCCCAGCCGCCTCTGCAGCCGAGGAGAGCCCACCACCCAAACGACCCCGCATTGCTTACCTTTCGGAAGTGAAAGAAGAGGGTGATGACATCCCAGCCCAAGTGACCATGGTGACTGAGGAGGATGGGGCCCCCCAGGTGGCTTTGATCACTCAGGATGGTTCCCAGCAGGTACAGTCCCCAGGGGCAGGGGTGGGGCCGGCCAGTTTGGCTGATACCCTCACCCAGTCCCTCAGGGCCCTCAAAGTTCCAATAGCGTCACCCGCATCCAGTTTGTCTTTTTAGCCATGGATCTCAGAGACTGAGGGAACCCAATCTGTAACAGCCTCCCCTCCTGCTCATGCTTCCAGCTCGGTCTCGAAGGGACTTCTGGGGCATAGTTAGTAGGTTTTCTCTTTATGGAGAGGCTGCCAGGTCCTGATCATCTGAAAGTCGAGACAACTGGATATCCTTCTCAAGGGAGGCGTGCTGGTGTAGGGGCCGGAGCATGATACGGGATCTGGAAGCCCTCAGTTTCTAGCCAGCAGTATAGCATGACCCTTATCAGCATTTTCATTGTAAAGAGCACCTGTCCTTTTGGAGATGACATGAAGATACAATTAGGTGGAGACCTTGAATTGTATGGAGCAGAGGTCCGAGACCGTGGTGGTACTAGATGAGGTCAACAGAACTCTAGCGGAGCCTCTGCCACCTTGGATCTCTGATACTTGCTTGTCCAACCCCTCCAGCCCTGTGATATGAAGCTGACCTACTTACCAATAAGCTCACTCTGTCTGGAAGAGCACCCACATCTGCCTCCGGGGCTTCAAGACAGCCCTCCACCACACTGCCTGATCATTCTCTTTTCCCTGTTGCAGGTCAGCCTGTCCCCGGAAGACCTGCAGGCCCTGGGGAGTGCCATCAGCATGGTAACCCAGCACGGCCGCACCACCCTCACCATCCCCAGTCATGATGAGGACCTTGCCACATCCGGCACACACACGGTCACCATGGTCAGCGCTGATGGCACCCAGACGCAGCCCGTATGACCAGGCGGTTTGCTTGGGGTTTCTTCTCTTGTCCTCCTCCTTCACAGGGTGTGCGCTAAAGTGCAGGCCAGCCTCGTCAAGCCTTCTTAGAAGCCCCAAGACTCCCCCGCACAAAGGGGCTCCCCCCTTCTCCTTTGGGCCTTCAGCAGCTCTCATCTTGAAAAATATTTAGCTGAAGCTTAAGAGATGGTTTCTAAATCTCTATCTACTCCCAATTTGCTTTGCTGCCTTAGGAAGTCACTCTTCCGTGGCCTTCATCCTACTTTCAAATGAGGGAACCAGATGATCTCTGGGGCCTTCTACAGCTCTGTCTTTCTCTGACTCAAAACCCTAAATTAAGTTGGACTGTAAATTAGAGAAAAACACAACTTTACTTTTAGCTCTGAGCCTCAAGCTAATTAATCTGACCCATAATGCTTTTGTTCACTCTCTTCAGGCCTATATACACTGCCTTTCTTGAAGGGATTTTGATTTGGCTTGGGGGGAAGGACAGTAATGTAAATGACTTGGAAAACCTCATTCTTCTGTATTTCAGGTCACAATCATTACCTCTGGGGCTGTGGTGGCCGAGGACTCAAGCGTAGCATCCCTTCATCACCAACAGGTGGCACTGCTGGCCACAGCCAATGGAACACACATTGCCGTGCAGGTGGGCGGTCCGTGGGGCCCCATCGCCAGAGAAAGGAAGGAGTGGAGGGAAATCGGGGAGATCTTGGAAAGGAGGGACTTTGGCTCAAAAATAGCCTATTTCAGAGGAAAAATTCCTTTCTGCCTACATCCACACACTTATCTCAGGCTTACTCTTGACTGAGGCAAAGTGAAGTTATCTTCTAGTCTTCCGAGTAACATTGAGGACATTTACCTAGTGGGCTAAGTCCTTCATGTCTCCATCTCATCATTTCTTCATCTGGAAAATAAGGAGGCTGAAACAGAAGACTTGCTGAGGTCCCTCCAACCAGTCATTACTTTCTGAGTGTAAGCCAACCCTGGGCCAATCTGTGGCTCTGTGGCTGTGCCCGGCTTAATAGGACTCTTTACCAAGTCTTAACCAAACTCTGGTAAAGACTGTTTGTGGGGACCCTATTAAGAATTCAATGTGTGGCATTGGGTGAATGGAGGGGATTCCAAAAAGTAGAGCACATACTGCTACCGCTAAAATCTAGGAGAGTGCATTTCACTCTTATTCTCCACCCGCTTCTTCACAGCTAGAGGAGCAGCAGACCTTAGAGGAAGCCATCCGTGTGGCCGCTGCTGCCATGCAGCAAGGGGCTGTCGCCCTGGACACCGCAGAATCGGAGAGTGGCTGCTGAGTCCCCGAGGGCTGGGTCCCACGCCGGGTTGGAGGATGTTCATGCGGCATCCTTGCCTCCAAGGGCCCAGGCTGTGGCTGGCTGGTGGAAGGTGGCCACATAGGTCTCCGGGCCAAGAAGGGAGCAGGAAAGCAGCCAACCTGAAGGGGATAAGAGCCTTGCCCAGGAGGAGGCCTCGGCAGCTGGCAGCCGAAGAATGAATGCATCACCCTCAGGAGCTAAGGAAGACAAGCTAGATCAGCAGCTGCACTGGGACACCCTCTCAGAATCAGCTGGATGCCCACTCAACTCCCTCTAGAGAATGCCCTTCCTGCCTTTAGCCTACTCCCCTTCTCAGGTGGCAGTTGGGGCTGCTGTGGAGACTGATCTTCCACTCCGACTCGTCACTGCCCATCAGGGGAGACGGCAGTTTGCTCTTCAGTCCAGTAGGAGCAGAGCAGACTCAGCCCTGCCGCCCAGCAGTGACCGCCTCGCTGGAGGCCAGCAGAGACGCCTGGCCACTTGGCAGTAGGGACTTTGCCACCACAGTCAGAATTGCTCAGGGGCCTGTGGCTGGAGAAAAAGTGCCCCACCCCTAACCTCTCAGCCTCTCTGGTAGAGAGGGGGGAGTGGCCTTGTACATACCAGGGATGGAGATTGGGTTTAATTTAGTTTTTTGTTTTGTTTTGTTTAAATTCCATTTTGATAATTTTTTCCCTGCTCTGGGCGGTGGTGGCAAACAGGTGAATGAGTATTTAATAAAAGTTCCAAGTTTCCACCTGGGTGACTCCCTTCTTTCAAGTTTGGGCGCTGGTGCCAAGGCTAATCAAATCAGACTCAGCCCTGTATCCCTGACAGAAAACCCACTCAACTTCCGTGCCAAACTGATGGGACCGAGGGCAAAGGTGGGAGGAAGCCTGGGTGCAAGATAAGCCCTGGGAGCTACCCTTGGTTCCCTGCCCATAGCTGAGCTGGTGTTCTCTCAGGTGGCCAAACAGGACCCGTGTGGCACTGCTTCAAGGCTCCAGCTCCATCTCAGGCAGAAAACTCTTTGTTTAAACCTTCCATTATGCTCTTACAGTCAGAGCCGCCCCAGGGCCCACCCCCACACACTGCACCCGTCAACTGCTCCAAGTGGGCCAAGTCCCAATTTGGTTAGGGGGTGGCCATCCCTTTGCCATGTTACTGAAGCTCTCTCTGCTCTGGTGCTGAAGTCTTGGCTCTAGTACCCAGTTTTGTGCGTGCCCACCCGGGTGTCTGGACCACGCTCTGGAACTCCAAAGCCGCACTCGCACCTCCTGACAAATGTATGGGAGGACCAGGCCTGCCCCAGCCAGAGGAAAGGCTGCAGAGGTCAGGACTTGCCAGAAAGGGAAGTCGTAGAGTTTGAGGCCTCCTGAATGGGAACACTGCCGTGCCTCTTTTCCTCTCACTGTGATGGGTATGCCCCAAACCCCTTCCTGCCGCCCCAGGAATGGAACCCTTTCCCCTGAGCCAGGCACCCTCCTGGCATGCCTAATATGCTCCCATTTACTCTTGCCACTGGCTCCGTGGAAGTAGAGAGAGCTGGAAAGTGGCCCCAGGGAGGGAGGGGGTGGCTCAAGTGCCTGAGCAGCCTTCCTCACCCGCCATGAGCATGTCCCGGCAGGCATGCAGCCCAGCCCTCGCAGGTAGTAGCTCTAAAGAAATGGAAGCCCTGACGGAATATCTTGATCCTGAGTCTCCTGCCACCAGGACCAGGGGGGCCTGGAGTGGACACTGCCGTTGTGCGTTTCAGTCAGAGCCCAGAAGATGGGGAGGCAGCAAGTCACGTGCCCAGGCCGTGCCCAGGCCGCCTGAGCTGGAGAAGTGCCCTGGCTTAGTTCCTCCCCCAACTTTGTTTTGTTGCCTTTGTTTTCTTCTGCTAGGGAGGAGCCCCGCCACCAGTCATGTTAGATAGCACTATAAGAAATGCTTTATCCACTGCTGGCTCTCTGCTTTGCAGCCATTCGCAGCCATTCTTACCGCCTGAGGTGGGCATTTGTCCTGCTTTCCCAGGGAGGAAACTGTTCCAAGAGGTTAGGTGACTTATCCCAGGCCTCCCACCTGGTAAGTCAGTGTGGAAGTCAGATAGGACCCCGGGCTAGCTGACTCTAAGGTTCCGATGGGCTTTTTTTTCCCTCTGTCAGCGGCTTCTGTGAGCCCCGGAGGCCCCGGGCTGAGGAGGCGTCTGCAGGGCCTCACGCCCAGGGAGCCGGTCTGAGCAGAACTGGGGCTCGAGGTCTCCAGCGCTCCGTCCCCAGCTGAGCGGGCCCCACCGAGCACTAGCAGAGCAGCAGGCCAGGTCCTGCCAGCACGCACGGGAAGGCTGTCGAGCAGGCAGGTGGAGCTCTTGCTCTGTGCCACAGTTCCTCTGCGGTCTCTGCAGCCGTTTGCATTTCCTGAAACCGGATCTTGGTGTCAGAGCCGCCCCCAGGCCGGGCGGGCGCTTCAGCCATGGCCCTGCGCAAGGAGCTGCTCAAGTCCATCTGGTACGCGTTCACTGCGCTGGACGTGGAGAAGAGTGGTAAGGTCTCCAAGTCCCAGCTCAAGGTGAGGGGCATCTGGGGTGCAAGGGAGGCTGGCACATACTTCAGCAGTTCCTCGGGCTTGGGAACCAGGCTCTCGTGAATGCGGTGCTGCTCCAGGCACCCAGCCATCCAGAGGCCCAGAGGCCTGGGGTGGGGGTCGGGCAGCAGTGGTCCCTGGGACCCCACAGCCTGGTGGATGCCGTTACTGTCCAGAGGCCCCAGTGAGCTAGGTGCGGGGCCATTGTCCAGCGCCCTGCTCCCCTACTGTTGGGAAAGAGAAGGGGCATCATGGGACTCTGGGGCCAGGGCCCAGGCTACATCCCAGATTCTGCATGATGAGCACACATGCCTCTCCAAAGTCAAGCTTGGGCATGCACCCTACTCCTTCCTGCCCCTTCCTCCTGGCTTTGAAGAGAGACAGTTAGCTAGTACTTGTCAGTCACTTCCTCCCAGAGCTTAGAGAAAAATTGACAAAGCCTCTCCCAGTCCCACACCAGGCTGGGCAGGTGAGCAGCCTCTCTGAATCCTGCCTCCAGGTGGGACAGGTGGGAAGGGGCGAGGGCTCGGGACCCTGCTGCTGCCCCCCGACCTCTTTCCATCCCCCTCCCCCCACCAGTTTGGGAAACTCACCTCAAGCTTAAGACCTCAGTTAGGGACCGGGTGGAATCCAAACCTGGAAAAACCCCATCGGTGGTTGCCTTCAAGGTCATTCCTTGGCTCTAGACAATTCCTAGGAAGCCAAAGATGTCTCTGCTTCCTTTCTCTAGTCCTGGGTTAGAGCTGCCTTCTCCACCCCAGTTAGTGAGGAAGAGGCCAGGTCTGGGCATTAAAACCAGGGGAGAAAGGAAGAAAGGAGCAGTGTAGGCCGCAGTTTTCTGAGACCTTATTTAGGGGTTCATTCATTCACTCTTCAAATATTTATTCAGGAAGAAACGAAAAGCCCTCTAGAAAAGAAAAGTCATAGCCCAAAATGGCACATGAGATAATTTGAAGGATGTAGGAACGAGCATTGAGATGGGGGTCAGGGGATGGCTGCTTGGAGAGAAGTGAGGGGGGGAAGTATCCCTTGGCTGGGTACCCCCAACTTCCCACCTTACCAAGTTGAACTGACTTTGTGGCTGGCATGAGACTAGACCTGGATTCCCAGCAACTTCCCTGAGTCCCCCTCCCCTCCAAAGGAGAGGTATAGTCTCAAGGAACCTCTGTTTTTTAAAAAATATATTTTTTCATTGATGTAACATTGTTTTTACAATACTGTGTAAGTTTTATGTGTTCAGAAACCTCATTCTTAATTATCAACATAGGATGTGCCTGAGAGAAATGAATGGGTGAAGATAGACATTGGATCCCACTCCCCATACTTTTCTGAGCTTGGACACAATGAACTTTGATATCTTAAACTAATCCTACCCCATAATCTGTCCCTTAACCAGACTTGTGAGATACAATAAATGACTCTTAACTCCCCCAAAAAGGAAAGTCCACTACCACATTTCACCTGAGGGAACCTCCTAACAGGCAGGTTATTCCTTACGTTCTACTAAAATCCTTTTATTACATATCATTTCATCTAGTTGGGTCTCTGTACAGATCCCAGAAAAGATCGTTCCAAACGTACCCTGCAGAGACTCCAGGTCCCACATTCACCCCACACTCTGCCCCTTGAATACCTTTGTAGGAGCAACCCAGCCTCCATATTAATTGCCTCCAAGATGCCACATTCCACCTCTCTCTGACTTGGGGTCCCTGGGACCAGTCCCGGCTCTCTAAGCCCCTCGCTTATGGAGGAGACAGCTCTCACGTGGCTCTCCTTTTTCTGGTACCACTGGCCGGTGAGGCTTTCTAAAACTGATCTTCTTCCTTAGCTCTGACTGGGCCAATGTCCACTATCCAGCCCAAAACAAGTTGAGTATTTGCAAGAAATGTTCCACGGGGGGCTCGCCCACTTGTGTTGTCCGCTGTTCTTGTACCACATCACAGCTCAAATTGAACTTACTGCCAGCAGTCTCTCTGGTCACACAGGATCAGTGGTAGATTTCTCCCCAACTCATCAGAAAACCTGTTCACTCTGGGAATGGAAAAGGGGGAGTCTCAGACCCGGTGATAGGTGAGAACAAATGATATTGGAGGAAAGGATAGGGAGCTAATTGTCCCCCAAGCCCATAGTGGTGGATACAGAAATGGAAGGAAGTAGTCATAGTATTGGGGGTGGGGAGACCAGAAAAACAGAGAAGCAATAGAGAAGTGGTCAGAATGCAGAGGAAGAACTAGATGAGAGAGGGAGATACCAGTAGGGCCCGTCACCTCCCCTGAAAAGACTTGGTGAAAAGGGAAGAGATCTTAGGGCTAGCCTGCCCTCCCTAAAACTGTCCCTAGCCTTGGGGCCCTTGTTTGGGACCAGGCAAAAGATTTGCACCAGCCCAGAGCAAACTGTGTCTGTCTGCGACAATCATCACTGCTCTTCGGATACGTTGCTGGCTGACCATTGACTGGGCAAACCTATCATGAGATCAGCTGGAGGACAAAGGATAGCAAGTCCTCTGAGACAAGGGGTCAGGATTGTTTTTTTTTTTTCTGGAGAAGACTCGGGGGAGAAATCAGATGAGTTTTCCTCTTTTTGAATCCTTGTACAAGCTACAGTGGTCTTTGTCCACTTAGGTTGAGAACAATAAAAATAGAACACTTAGCAATGATACTTCTGCCCAGGATGAATTTAGGTTGAATACAACTCAGCAGTTGAGGACTGTGAGTTTTTGTAGGGTCCCCAGCAGCCATCCCGACAGGTCCTGCAGAGAGGGGAGCCTTTGGGAATGAAAGTTCTCCTAATGTTCGCACACTCTTCCTGAGTAATTTGGTTGTATGCTTCATGTGGGGATTGACTGAGAATTTTGCATCCCCATTTCCTGACTGCCGGGCCTGGGGTGAGGGGGCTGGGCCTGGGGATGTGAACGGAGCAGTGTGTCTCTATCATGATGAGGTTCGGAGGAGACCTGCCACGTTCCCTTGACTGGCTGGAGCAAGAGGAAGGCAGGAAAAGCCAGGGCCTTCCTCACTTGACGCTGCCAGTTCTTCCAGGCTCCTGAGCCTCCAG
>RJWH01006601.1:0-52240 GCA_004363575.1 Solenodon paradoxus
AGGCGAAGTACACAGATGGAGGTGCGTATCCTCCATGCTGGGGGGTTTTGCCCTGCACAGCAGGAATGAGGGCAGGAGGGGCAAAACCACTACAGCTGGTCCTAGAACTGCCCTGGCACCCCCTCTTCCTAAAACAGTTCTTGCTCCCATTCCTTGAAGCACCCCAGGACCCATCCAAGAAGTGCCTGCCCTTTGTGGTATGCTATGAAACACTACATCAATTCCTTGTTATCATCAGGCACCTAGTTTAAGGGACCCCTCTCACCTATGCATCACTTCTTTCCTATCCCCAGATGACAAATGTGGAAACTGTAAATGGTGTCCAGGTTGAACTGGAGTTCCTTGCATTTAGAGCAAACCAGTCCTGGCGATGGACTAGGCAGGGTAAAAGCCTGAAGGAAGGACCAGCATCAGTGGACATTACCCTGTGTCAACTAAACAAGTATGTGGGCCACCAGGAGGGAAGCAGGCTCTAGCAATGAGATCGGTGGAAACATTTTGACACCTGAATTTGATATTCAAAGAAACAGCAAAATCAACATCATGAGAACAGTATAAAAACTTTATCATGATCTTTTTTCATGAAATACATTTGGTAAGTGGGAAAAGGGAACTCTCATCTTTTCAAGGTTCAAGGCCTTTAAGGATCTCAATGTGACCCTGGGCAGAATGTCTCCACATCTGCTCCTTGGGCCTGGCTGCACCCTGACCAAGGAGGGAATCAAAGGGGCGGCTGTTCTCCTGTCAGGAGCTCACATGCACCTCTGAACACAAGATGAATGCAAAGTAAAGAACCACAGCTTCTCTTTAAAAATACTTTTAAAAATTATTAACAGGTCTTTATTATTTTAGAAAAGTAGATATAATCTGGTCGGAATTAAAAAATCATAAAGGGTGTAAATGGAAACGCATAAGTTGTCTGGTCTGCATTCTAATCTTACCCACTCTTCTCCTCAGAGATATAAATGTCTCCTTGTGACCTGTAGTATTAGCCTCCTTACAGATACTGTGGACAGTGGTTCCTATTCCTATCCAAGACCAACTCCTCCACTGGTGCTCTGATCCTACCTCTATGGGCTTATCAACGTCTCCCATCCTTTAGTGAAGTATTCTCAACAACACACAAACATGCCTTAAATATCTCTTACTGAAAACATAATCCTCCCTTGACCTCATCACAGTCTCTTAGCTAAATCTCCATTTCTTTCTTCACATAAAAATCATTCAGGAAGTGTTTCTATATTCACCAACCACTCCTTGTTCACCTCTGATTCTGACCTCAATCCTCTTCAGGCTCTCCTCTTCATCACTCCCATTAGATCTAGGTCTTCAGTGACTAACAGTCAATAGCTATCTTGCATGGCCTCTCTCTAGCATCTGAAACTGTTGACCATTTATTATTTCTTTAAACACTTTTCCCATTAGGTTTCTTGTTACCTCACTTACCTAGTTTTTTCCTATTTCTCTGACAGTTCTTTTTCTCCTTTATAGATTCTCCCTTTTATAGAATGCTCCAGAACTCTGCCTGTGGCTCTCCTCCCTATGTGGTCCCATGCTTTCAAATATTATCTATATCTTTAATGACTTTCAAATTTATACTTCTCTCCTTAATTTATTATAGCCAAATGCCTTCTGCCAACAGGACAATAAGAAATAAGCCATCCCGCATTTTAAAGACGAGATGAAACAGCCCCTCACCCTGCAGGTGAGGCAGTCTACATAAAGACAAGATTAGAAATTCGAAGACTCCCTAAAGAGGAGTTGATTAAAAATAAAACACCTAAGTTGTGAGTTAACTTCATGGGAGTGGGTATGAAATAAATCCTCCCTGCTCTGAGTGGAGCAGAGTTATACTAACCATCTGATTGAAATGAATGAATGGGGATCGAAAAGATTCACTGAAAGACATTTGGAATACGTTTAAGAAGGGAAGACTGGCATCTCACCAGGTATATGCTCACCGAAGTGAGGAAAATCAGAGCTACGTTCTAGCGCTGCCACCAGAATGGAATGGAGTGACCGAGTTTTGAGAAAGTGAACTGTATTCTCTGGAGACTGGTGCCTGGAGAAGCTTTAAAGAGAAAGGCTTGTAAAGCAGCCTGTGACAGTTGGGAGGAAAGAAGCCACCACAGAGGGGCCATTCTGTACTACCACTATGTGGCATGGCGAGAATGAACTAGTGCTCTATGGGTCAAGTTGATGCTGAAGAAGGCCGCAGGACTTGGGACATTGTCCAAGAGTCCTTGCCTTATCAGGGCAGGGGGACCATAGCAGTAAAATTGCATGAGGCATAAGTGCAGGATAGGAATATAGGCAGAGTGCATCAGCCTATGCCAATTCATTCAGCTGATACATTCAGTCAACTGAATGTACACTTTTCAAGCACATATGAAATATCTACAAAAATTGACCATCTGCTGTGCCATAAAACAGATCTTGGTGCACCCTGGTGATCGAGCGTATAAGGCCACTGAACGTGAGCCACATACATCCCAAAGACCCAGGTTCAAGACCTGAGGCCAGGGGAACAATGATGAAAACTAGATAAAATAAATTAATGTTTAAAAAAACACATGTCAATTAATTTCAAAGAATTGAAATACACGGTGTATATCCTCTGTCTGTCTACATAATATAATAATTACACTGAAAAGGATATGTATTCAGTTGAATAGAGTTCTATATATTTCCGTTTGGTGAAGTCTGTTCCTGGTGTGCAAACTTTACAGATCCTTGCTCTGTTACTGACTTGCTCTTGTAGTTCTGCCAGTTTTTCCACTACATTTTGAAGTCAAGCTATTAAGTTCATATATAAAATTATTCATTCTTCCTGATAAACTTGATTTTTACATGAACTATCCCTTATTTCTAGTAAAGCTTATTTATCTGCAAGCCTATTTTAGCTATTTTGTGCAGAATATTTTTGTTCATCCTTTTCCTAATGCTTATGTTTTAAATGTGTCTCTTGCAAAACGCTGTATTAATTATTAATGCTGTATAACAAAAAGACAGCTAGATAATATTCAAATATTGTGGAAGTGAAGATATAGTCTTTTCACTTAGAATAATCCCTTCAAAGTTTATTCATATTGTCAAAATAAGTCAGAAAGATAAAAACAAGTACCATATGACTTTACTCAGGTAGAATGAAGAAACAACAAATGACCAAACAAAGCAAAACAAAAACAAGCCCTTAGATTCTGACATAGAATGGGAAAGGCATGGGGAGTTTTGGGCAATGAGTAAAGGAGGTCCATTGGATGGTAAGTGGACATTTGATGGTAGGTGTCATATGGTATAAACATTTATCCAGGTGTGAAGCTGTACTCCTGAAATTTATAAATTTGTAAAAGTTATATATCTATATATGATATACAAATTTATAAAACAATGTGACCTCAATAAATATTTTAATTTTAAAAGGAAATGTACTCACAAATCATCCATAGTTCAAGGAAATCAGAATGAGAAATGCTGAGTTGAATACCAAAAAAATTATATTTCCAGACTTGTTTGAGGAATTAAAACCTTATTTTGAAAGTTATCATTTAAACATTGCATATTAAACAGGTTGAAAACTAATGAACTTAACATCTATTTCAAGGAGTGATAAAATAACAGCAAATCAAACACAGAAAGTGAAGAAATAAAGGCAAGTAATGAAATGAACAAAATACAAAACACAATTAAAATAGGGTCAGCATAGCCAAAAGTTGGTTTACTTTGGGAAACACTAATAAATTTTGTAAACCTCTGGTGAGATTAAGAATGAAAGAGAGAAGACAAGAGTTATCAGCATTAAGAATGAAGCGGCAACGCTACTACAAACCCTGCAGACATTATGAGGATTATGAAAGACTATTATGGACAACTTTTTGTAATGAAAATTTAGAAAATGTGGCCAAATTCCTATAAAATTAAAATTTACCCAAACTAAAGACAGCATAGAAAACAAGACATTGAATGATTAAAATTTTTCTTAAAAAGAGAACTTCAGGCTCAGATTATTTCACCAGTGAATGCTACCAAACATTAAAGAACGCTCATGTTAGAAGATCTCTACCAGAAAACAGAAAAAGAGACGGAAGTTCTCAACCAGAAAAACTTTAATAGCAAATCTCAAGATACAAAGAACATTTAAAAATTATAGACCAACCTCTCATTCATGAACAAAGATGTAAAAATCCAGAAGAAAACATGAAGATAAGCTATTGAACAATACATATATCTGAGGAATGCGGAAACTGCACCTATGGGGAACCTATACATAGGAGTTTATTTTAATGCGTAGAATAAAAGTTACTGCAAAAAAAAAAAAGTTTTTGAGGTACACCCTGGTGGAGTAGTGATTTGGCCAAGAGCACAGTCTACGTACATGTTAAGAACCCAGGTTTGCATCCCAGGGCCAGGGTGAAAAACCAAGATGAACAAATAAACAAAATAAATAAAATGTTTCTTCCTCCTCTCTCTTCCTGCTTACCTACTCAACTTCATTCCTGCCTTGACCTTTCCTTTAAAAAAAGGTTTTGATGATTTGTCTTGGGTTCTGTTTCAATTCCTAAACAATAACATGTCCATATTTTATAATTCAACAGCATAGTTTGACCTAACATATTTCTCCTATTGTCTTTGAATCAAACATTTAGAGCCTGAACTAGCTTGCAATCTTTGAACATGCAGTTTAATACTAAAGGATAGTATTGTAGAATAGAACAGTGCCGCAACTTGCATTCTTAATAGATAACATACCTACTTCAGGAATGTTTGCAGGCTCTGTATTAGATGGAGTTCCCCCTTTGACATCAAGGCCATCTCCACGCTCACCCTCCTTCTTTTCCAGACTCATTTCCTAGTCACCAGCTTCCGCTTCAGTTTCTTAAATAAAGAAAATATTAATCTAAGTGATAAACCCTAGCAATGTTCTTAAATAAAACTCTATAGATTAATATTGTAATAAATAAGATACATAAGACTGCAGTGAACATTAACAAGTTTTCTGCTAGAAAGTGTAGCTGTTTCTCATAGATTACCTTCTCTATGAAGTGTGGCCTACATATACTTCTTCTACTGCACTTGTCTCATTAGATTAACTCTTTGTTTATGTTAATTTCTCTGACAAGATTGTGAGCTCAAGACAGAAATTATTCTACTTTGATCTTCAACATCTGTCACTTTAAATGTATTGGCCCCAATAAATTTATTGGCCCCAATAAATGAGTTGAAAAGTCTTGTATAACAGTAAGATGAGATAAACCAAAAAGGAGGGACATTTCACAGAATAACTCATTTAGAATAATTTTTTAAGTCAACAACAGAAGATGAAGACTGAGGAATACTTCCAGATTAAAGAAGACCAAACTGACATGAATTAACAACTAAATGCGATGGGTAGTCTTGGGTTGGATCCTGGATCAGAAAAAATAATGCTTATAAAGCATTATTACTAGGCCAACTGAAAAAACTAGGTATAACTAGGACAACTGGCTAAATATTAAATATTTTCTCAATGCTAAATTTGATTACAGTACTGGGGTTATGTTAGACAACGTCTTTGTTTTTAGGAGATATATACAGAGACACTAAGAGAATAATTATATTTGAAATTCACTCCGAAATTGTTCAGCAATAATAATATGAGTATTAATATCTGAAGGCATGCAGAAAATATTATTAATTGGTGAATCAAGGTAAAGAGAATACAGTAATACGTTGTACATTCTTGTAACTTTTCATTACATTTTAAATTGTTTCCAATTAAGTTTATTTTATAAAGAGGGGAGGGAATCATGTTAAATGAAATAAGCCAGAAAGAAAAAGAGAAATACAGGGTGGTTTTGCTCAAATGGTATATAAGGAAAGAAAACAAATGAGCAGATAAATCCCAGCAAAAATCACAGGATACAGGACTTAGACAACCAATGGGGTTGGAGGGAGAGGGAAAAAGGTGGTGGTGAAGGTACTAGAATTCTGCTGGTGGGCGTGGTGGGAAATACATAGAGATTGAGGTATGATTTCAATATCCTATAATGCAGGTAGCAATATAAACAAAAGAAATAACTTTTTAAAACGGGAAAAAAGAATTATGACAGTTAAATTATGGTTCAGGAGGACAAAAATATTGAAGAATTTAACAAAGATTATGTATTCCACGCATGCTGAATACTTTAAAGTATGGGAAAGTAAAATGCTGAAAGGGGGAAAACAGAGAGAAGGACAGCAGCCACCTACAAACTATGCCTTTCCGTTAATAGGTTTCCAGCCTATTTTCAAAGAAAACTTTATTTGTTCTACTTACTAGTATAACATCATAAATGAAACACCAACTGTTCTTTTATCCCCTGTTCACCTTGAAGTGCAAGTGCTCCTTTTCTGTCTTAACTATGTCCAACACCCAAATTCTTAATTGGTGGGTACTCTTGTTGAGATTTTTCATGACCTGGTTGCCGGGCCTTGGAGGAGGGTAAGTGCAAATAAATGCCCTTAATAACAATAGAAGAGACAAATACACATAGTACATGGAAGTAACTAATCACAAATTTGAAGAAGTTTTTCCTATACTCTTCTCTGAAAGTACTCTTTTTTGTTGTTCTTCAGGAAAGATGAGTAGGCAAGCAGGCACTTACCTGTGTACTCACATGTAACATGAAAGTAGAACCAGAGAATAAAAATGAAAAATTATGCAGTATCCCCCCTTACCCACACATTCCAAGACCCCCAGTGGATGCCTGAACGCACAGAGGACCCTGAACCTTATATAGACTATGTTTTTTTTTTCCTATGCATAATACCTATGATTAAGTTGAATTGATAAATTAAGCACAAAGATTGACAACAATAATAAAATAGAACAATTTTTACAATATTTTGTAATAGAATTATAAGTGAGTGTGAGCACTCTATAAATATATTACTGAAGATAATGTTCTCTGACCAAGTTTGATCACCGATATGGAGGAACTACTATAATGGACTATTTGCATAGCCAAGGACTGATTGTGATCTCTCTCTCTCTCTCTCTCTCTCTCTCTCTCTCTCTGTCTCTCTGTCTCTCTCTCTGTCTCTCTCTCTCTCAAAGGAAAGTGCAGGCAGGCATGAAAGTGAGCAGGAAGGCAGACAGAAGAGGAAGATGCATTTTTATTTATTTTATTTAGTTATTCATCTTGGTTGTGCCCCCACCCCTCGATCCATTCATCCCCCACCAACCCTGGAACATGAACTGGGGTCCTTAGGATGTATGTGGACTGCACTCAGCCAGAGGTGGCTTACCAAACCACTATTCCACCAGGGTACACCAGGCTTTTTTACGTTGGATGTGATCACCAAATTGTCTTGAATTAATAATTGCCTGTTTTCCAGTCACACCAATTAAGGATGCCTATAAATCACTTTGTCAAGCCCAATTTGGCAGGGAAGGGACCTTCAAGTATTTGATTAAAGTGTATGACTTTCCTAAAGAGATTCAGTTTCACAACTGGACTCTTCCTCGTGAAGCTGGAAGGGATTCTGTAATATACCTCCACACCCAGTTTCCCACTCAGGACTCTGGAATCTGTCCTCTGTCCACAGTTTCAGACTCCTCCAGGATCACATAGCTGGAATAATGCCCCCCTAACTCACCTCATCTTCATCTGAACCCTTCCCCTCTAAGAGCGTTCTTCTTCTCCTGCCCCTGCCACAAGGGACATGGGGGCAGTGACGCTGTAAGGAGAAAGATGCTGACGTCAGGAAACTTCTTTCTCAGAGACCACAGACCACACCACCCCAGTTTTAGGCTGACCGTACATTCTGTTGGAAATGGGACCATAGCGTTAGTTTTCATATCTCCCAACCGTCCATTTTGTCCTGTTTTTTATAAGCCAAGACGTCTGTAACGCAGGGCAACAGGGTCAGTTGAGTTGCCCCGCGCCCAGGCTATTGATGGGCCAAAACGTACCTGCCCCTTTTGCCCTGTGTTACAGAGGACCCTTGTTGGCGCTCACTGTGGCAGCCCCACCGCTACTGCTGTCCCTGCGCCTGTAAAGAAACATGAACCACAAGAAGAGGATTCCCCTCCAACCCCCAACGATGAAGGTATGTTTCTTCAAAGGGAGCAGAACACCGCAGCGTGCTGGACTCACAGGTAAGTACTATGAGGGTTCTCTCTGGCACTGTGGGGATGATCGGGCATTTCTGGCACTGGGATGGTTAAAGCAGCATGTGTTTTAGTCAGGACATTGAGAGGGGAGTTTATGGGGATGCCAAATTTGGTTTTTGCCTAAGGTGCCAAAATTCCTTGCGCTGGCCCTGGCCGTTTGTATTAAGTACGGCCAGACCATGTCGTTACTATGTGATGACCGATTGACATCACGTAGTACATATTTATTGCTGGCCTGGCTGCTCTGTTCCTGATTAGATTGCTCTGCCTCCTCTCCTCTCCTCAGCCACCAGTGCAGAACGCCATCTCATTTTTGCCATCCCAGTGTCCCATTTTTTTCTCAAGGACTTGTGATCAACCTACTCAGAATAAAATATAACAATCCCCTGTCCCATATTTTTCCCATTCCACTTTCAAGTCTTTTGGTACAGGTGCCTTGAGGTCTCAGATATCTCAAATAATGCCCTAAGACTTGCCTCACTGAGCCTCTCCTGATGGCCCACAGTCCTCCCTTGTCCTGGCACTGCCATGACAGCAAGAGACATGGTGGCAGTGACTTCTGTGGGGGTACAAACCTCGAGGACCTTAACTTGGCTGTGCCATACTGACCCATTGAAAGTTCACTGGCTTCCCTTCACACCTGTTCACACTTAACCCACTGTGAGGCAGCAGCCACCCAGGTGGTGAGTCAGAAAGGGAATGGAAATGTAATCTAGCTTCTGTTACCGCCTAAACAGAACCCCACTGAGTCAACTCACCAGCCAATCCCAAACCTCAGGTGTGTGTGTGGTGACACCCCTGCACATGCACAATGATGTGTGCGTCACATGGGCTGTGGTTCTAGGTCACCTCTACTAGGTAGAGGCTCTGCAACACCTGCAGTGAGGTATTGCTTCCCAGTCCCCAAAGGGCCTTGTCCTTCCCATTTCCACCCCTAAAATTCTTTCAGTCCTTCTGTGTTTAGGCATGTCCCCAGCTCTGCTTTTACCTGCTGACTGACCCCAGAACCACAATTTTCTTTTCAGTGTGGCTGCCTCAGGGCACCTAAGGAGTCCTTAGTGTCTCCTGAGGTGTATGAATGCTGTTAGAAAGAGTGCAAAGCTTGTTTAAGTATGATGACAAGAATTCTAAACAGTAAGGTGAAAGATTGATAAAGCAAAATGAAGGAGACCTTAAAAACTCAATGATTAACAAAAGTAAAAGAAAAAGTGTTTTTCTTTCTTGAAATTTGCTCAGAATCTATCTTATTGCTGGTGAAAGAAAGCAACCCGGAAGCAAAGCACTAAGATTAGAAGTCAAGCCACTGACACCAGGCAAAGCCCCAACGATGCAACTGTGCTAGATGCACATCCCCAGTCACTGTCTTTCCCAAATCCCTTTCCCTGGATCTTTCTGGGATCATCCAGACCGGCCAGTTGGACCCCTCCCAGTCCCAAAAGTCTTTGGGTCATTTCCCTTTTATCATTGCTCTTTAAAGAGCCTTCATCGAATCTGGAGGATGGGCTGGTTTTTTTGGACAGGAGTCCAGCAGAACCCCAAGTGATCAATAGCTTGACTAAAAGCCTATCCTCTCAATTCCAGTCTCATCCTCCATGACTGGTATTCAGTGCGGGTGGGTAGTAAGGACCCAACATAAACAAAAATAAAAACTTTCACACATCCTGTAACTCAGCACTTCTACTTCGAGGACTTTATATTAAGAAAACTCTTGGATATGAACAAACATTTAGATAAATGGGACTTCTAAAGCAGCTTAATTTATAGAAAAATCCTCATGGACTTGCCATATAAGTAAACGGTGATATATCTGAAATGAAATATGGCTGCCTACCAAAATCAGTGCCGAATAATGTTTGCTGCCATAGTGGTGCTACTCACATTAAATCATTACCTTGACAACAGCCAGTTATATAGCTCTGTGTGTGTGTGTGTGTGTGTGTGTATGTATGTGTGTGCAGTATGATCCCAAAGAGGAAGGCTTTGGAAAAGTTTGCCACACCACCAGTTCTCCCAAACGGTAAATATTCTTTGTTTCCCCGAAGCCAGCACATCCTGGGGCTCCAAAGACACATAGTTCACCAAAGATAACTCGGCAGGTAAGATGTAGCCCTTAGGAACAGATGAAACAAAACCAACCCTGGGACACTTGCAACAAAACTGAGGTTACTAATAGGGACTGGGACGGGAGGGTGAGGACGGGGAGAAATGATGGCGGAACCCACTGGACAAGGGTGAAAAACACTTGGTGATTTGGTGCAGGGCAGGGTGTGTTGACATACATATGAGGATTGGGGAACCTTTACATGTGAGTTTATTTTGATGTGTAAAAATTTAAAAAATATATTTTTTTAAATGTAGCCCTTAGGGTTGGAGTTATTGTGGACCAAGTATGCCTTGAAGACTTCGCCATCACCTAGGCAGTCAAAGAAGAGAGGAGGTTAGGGGAGATGACAGGGGAGCACCATAACCTATTGGTCCTGCTTTGGCAACAAAGGTAGGTGCGTACCAGGAGGACAGACTGTAGTTTGCCCTGCTCTTCCCTAACACCTTACCCTCCAAAAATATTTTTTTGGCCCTTGTATATCCAGAACCATTCCCGGAGCCTGCAGGTTACCTTTAGTAGAGCATACATTCTTTGAGCATTAGAAAGATGCCCTAGAATTACAATTGCTACCCCGTCTCTATCCCTCCCTCTCTTATACAGACAAGATACAGAGTTAATTTAGAACTGAGTATAAATAACACATATTTTGTCTTTAATCTCAGCAATCAGGGATAGCTATTTGTAATATATAGTAAGACCCTGCTCCTACAACTCAGATCTTACTGTGCATGTGCAGTATTGTGACTCATAAAAATATTTATTTGGTCATTCAGATAACCAAAATATGTTTTTCATATATATGTTTGGTTTCAATGACAGCTTCGGGCTTCTGGCTCCCCAAAGCCTTAGAATTGTCTAAATGTTGAGAATGATGCAGGTGTATCTTGTAATGTTAATGAGGTGACCTTTGGGGAAGCACCTAAGGGTGGGCGCTGGTTGCTAGGAGAATCAACTACGTGATTAGCAGTCAGTCCCACCCCCAGGCCTCCTGAGAGGAGAGCGGGGCTGGAGGTTGAGTTCAACTGTCAATGGCCAATGATTTCATCAGTCCTTCCTATCTAATGAATCCTCCATGAAGACCCAAAAGGAAGGGCTTCAGAGAGCTACTAGTTCGGGGAACATGTGGAGACTCGGAGAGAATCGTGCACCTGGAGAGGGCATGGAAGTCTGTGCCCTTTTTGATGCCTTTCCTTATGCATCGTTTCCATCTGGCGCTTCCTGAATGCTAGTTGTCATAAATTTGTGATCTAGTGAGTAAACAGGTTTTCTGGCCTGAACCTGAGGAGGTCATCCTGGGAATCTTTGATAACCAGTCGGTCAGAGGCACAGGTTAACAGCCTGGCTTCCAGCTGGCACCTGCAATCTAAAGAGGTTCCCACAGGAACCTCCACTCTGTAGCTGGTTAATGAGAAGCGCAGGTAACCACTGGCTCCTGATCATTTCATCTCTTGGAAAAGACTCCCTGCTGCCCAGCTGTTCCCTGAGTTTGGTGCTTTGTCTATTGGCAGCAGCTATGATCTCTGGGTACGATCAAGAGTCTCCAGGACACTGTGAATAAGTTAGAGGGAAAATGGGGTCCTTTCTGTGGGAAAGGTTAAAATCTGAACTGAAAAAAGAAACCCCAGCTTTCCCAGTTCTCCTCATCCTCTAGCGGCATCAGTGTAGAGGACACGCTCTGACCAAGGGCAACCAGGTACTCCCAAGTCCGTGTTTGCGATGTCGTGATAATTGTAGGTATCATTTCATTGTTTGTTTTATGGAACAAGTAATAGCTGCTCCTTGTAAATCACTAGAAGCAGTGCGATCCCAGCATGAGCTCACCTAATTCTGGGTAGCACTCATTCCAGGCAGTGAGCCCCAAGCTGCCCCTCCTACCCCTCGCCTCCACCACAGCAGAAGAAAATGACACCCTTTGTGAACCCATTTTGCCATTGTCAGAGGTGATCATCAAGAGTGGGGACTGGTGACTGTGTCCAGTCTGGAATGGAGTAAGGGTCAGAATTATACCTGGGTCCAAGGCCTAGACAGCGTGTGGGCCAAAGGTGAGCTCTGTGCAGACTGTCCAGGAAGCCCGTGGGGGAAAGGTGGGCAATGCTACCTGAATCCACTATGAGCAGAATGCACTGATACGAGGCAGTGGTAAAGCTGTGACTGTGCGGTGGCTAGGGTCATAACCCCACCCAGTTCCAACACCTAGAGGAGGGAACAACTCAGGGTCACAGGCTGACTACAGGGAAATAATGGCAGTGGGGAGCACTGTGTTTCTCCAAGTCTGGCCTTCTTCTAGCTTGGGGGCTGGCCCTATGAGTCTGGGAATGAGGCAGGGCAGGGAGAATTACTGCCCCCAAACCGCCAGCCTAGCCTGCAATTGGGAAACTGACAATCAGGCTTGGAAAGAGAGGCAAAGGATGTGCAGCTGGGATGCCTGATGACTTGAGCTCCAGCAGTTCCTGCAAACCCCACCCCTTTAGAGAGATGAGCAGTTCATTAGAAACTCCTAATACTTTCAGTATTTCTCTGCTAGTAATGCACTAATCAGCCTTCTCCAGCAATCTCACTTTGGGAACTCATCCTAAGGGCATAGTCATACAAGTGTTGGGGGGAAGGTAGGATAGGGTGTCACATATCTACAATCTCAGGATTGCTGCACTTTCAAAATCAACATGGGAGCAGATGGGTGTGGAGGATGGCCAGCCTTTGACAGGATGAAGCAACTAAAGGGCATGGAATTCCTTTTGTTGACAGAGGCTTTTAGAACAAAACTGAGAGATCTGAGTGTCCTCCTTCCTATCTGACCTGAAACCAAATGCATTGATGGCCTTGGTCTTTGATGTTTAAAAGCACTCCCATCATATCAACAGCCATTCCTCTAGCTAAAGGAGGGGTATAAATTTAATCAACTCATAGCAATCAGGGCAGCCCTCCCTGCCCAAGAGGTCTCTATTTCATGCTCTGTCTTCTGCCTTCTTTCTCTGATCTATGAAATGCACTTCTTAATATCTCAAGAATTCTTTCTTGAATTTTGTCGTCAGGACCCCAATTTGTCCCAGCAACCCAAGGAGACTGCAGTGTATACACAACAGTTACAAAAGTGAAAACTCAAAAGCATCTGTGTGCTCAGTAAGTGCAGTAAAGCTAGACAGTGGAATTTTTGCAGCCGTTGAAGAGTTAGATAAATGAGCATATGTCATTCCCTGCTTTTTTTCTTGAAAGTTTGCATTCTGCTACTTCACTTTTACGAAAGACCTACCTTACTACCTGTTTGTGCTAACGAAAGAAATCTGAAGGGTATTTCCGCTTTTGTGGAGAAAATACAAAATAACATTCTGCTTCTTCACTATAACCACTTAGATTAACGAAGAGTTTCACAGGAATGCTCTGGTTTCTGATAGAGGGGGAAACTATATCCATGTAGAATTGATGTCCAATAGTTAATGCTACAACAATTATAGAACAGATACATATGTATCTATGTATGTGTGCATATCTGCTGGTTTATCATATTCTTTTTACTGCCATTAAGTAAAATCAGAATGAACATCTTAGACTTGCAGTGTAGCGCACCTTTTATTTTCTTAGGATGTATTTCTGGAAATTGAATTTCTAAGTGAGAGAAATGTGTGTGCACGTAGGGTTAAAAAAGGTTGAAGGTGTTTAATGTACAGTGCTAGATATCTAAGTAAGGAGAAACTATTTTACGTTCCACCTTGTATGCAAGAAGCTGTTTTCTCCCCTCCTTGCAATTGTTGAGTATAATATTAATAATTCATTGTCTGCTATTTTGATTGGAGAAAATGTCACACTAGTATTTGAATTTCATCAATAAGACTGGACATTATTATGCAAAAAATTCATGCTCACAGTTTTTAAAAAAAGCCATCAAATCAGAAAGAGAAAAATTAAAAAAACAACCTTGGAATTCCAGCATTATTAAAAATCACACTTCATATGTTAATGCATATGTATACAAACACGCATATGTGTTACACATTCTGTATTATCATTCATCCAAAATGAAATATCCTCAATGATCATTCTTTGCCTGCTTCTTTGTTTCTTTAGGAACAAAATTCTACGTGAAGACATTAGGGACTTGAGAGCCTTTACAATTTGCCCAGTGTCACACCTGATCTCAGGGGTTAAACCTGTGTCTTTCTAATTCCGCCGCCTTGGCTCATTTCTTTACATCACACTGCCTCATGGATCTGCAACAATCTCCAATGTAGAATTGTGCTTTCGGTCTTCAACAGTAGTGTGCAAGTTCTCACCTGTGCTAGAAAGCTCAGACTAGTGCAAGACTGTAGATTTCTCTCTCTCAGGTGAGCTTCCTTTTCTGCATCTATTCCCTGGTAATCAGGCAATTGGTTAAGGAGTCATACTGGCCTTTACTGACTCTTATGCCCCTGCCTGTATCCCTTTGCCAAAAATCAGTTGTCCATATATGTGTGACTTTATTTCTGGACTCTGTTCTATTGCATTGATCCTTTTGCCTATACTTATGCCAGTACTACATTATTGTAATAGTTTCTGTTCTGATTAAGCCTCTGTCTCAGGCAGGCACTTTGTTGTCTCAGGGTGTGGACTTCACAAGTACTAAATTTAGGGATTAAGGGTACCACCACCACCACCACCGTTTCCCTCTCCCAGCTGCGTAGGTTTCCACCTGTGCACTTATGCAGCAATTTTCATGTCTTTCCAGCAGATGAAGGCTTTTGTTACTTAAAGGCATACTGTGTTGGTAGAGTTTCAATGGTGTCCTCCATTTTGCCCCCAAACACAATGGGTTTCCACCAGTGACCTCAGGCAACAGGTTTTGATGGTCTTCAGCCTGCAAAGTAAAGGTTTTGTTTTATATGAGAAATTGAGGAGATTGGTCTGGTGGAGTTCTAGATAAAAAGCCTGCAGGCAGCTGTGAAACTCCCGTGTCCATAGCCCCTAGGACTTCACACTCAACACAAATTCGTACCCAGCCTTTAGAAAGTTGTTAAAAATTTCTGCCTTGATTTTCTTACCAGCTGATATGACATTTAAAGACATCTGTCCCAGATAACCGAAGCTCAGGTGCTGTGTCTCCATGTAGGTGCCTGTCTCACTGTATTTCAAGTTAGTTGTTTTCCCAGAAATATCATTTCATTGATGGTGTCAATACAAATATTGAATTTGCAATATGTCCAGCATTTTTCTTGCTATGAGGATGGAAATTATGTTTTTTTTTCCATCTCTCTGTATCTCTCCAATGAAACCAGCCATCCTTTTACTCTACATATATCATTGCATTTGCAGACAGTATATAATTAGGTCATGGTCTTTAATTTTGCCATTCTCTCTAATTTAATTGCTATATTTATAACATTTCAATTTAACGGATTACTGATATGTTTTTATTCTTTTAAAGGAAAGGTGCAGGCAGGAATGAAGGCAAGTAGGCAGTCAGGCAGGAAGAGAGAGGAGGAAGAAGCACTTTTATTTTTATTTAGTTGTTCATCTTGGTTGTTCTCTCCCGCCCGGGATTCAAACTTGGATCCTTGGGATGTATGTGCACGGTGCTTTGCCAGAGGCGGTTGACCAAACTACTGCTCCACCAGGGTGTGCCTGATATGGTTTTTATTTAAACCTACCATTTTATTGTTTTCTGTTTGTTGCCTCTGTTTTTCATTCCTGTTTCACCCTTCCTGCTTTTTTTTTTTTTTTTTGGTTATTTAAAACTTCCCATTCCAGTTTAATATATCTGTTGTGATTTTGACTATATATCTGTATATAGTATTTTAGTGGTCACTCTAGGAATTACAAAGCGTACCTACCTGTCACATTCTGTTTGAAATTGATATTTAGAATTTCAGTTTGAATGTACAAGCCATACCACCGAATAGGCCTCCACCATCTCCTCTTTATGCTATAGCTGTCTTATTTATTACAAAAACATATATTGAAAAACCAAGTCAGACAATGTTATAAATTTTACTTTTATATGTCAGACATATTTTTAAAAGCTCAGGAGAAGAATCATCTACTCTTTTATCCAGATTATTTTCCTTTTCTGGGTCTCTGAGTTTGAATCCAAATTATGTGGGATTAGTATTGACAGTGTGAGTCCTCAGAATACTTTATCTAGGGTGTGAGATATTTCAGAACTCTGAGGTCAGTTTTCTAAAGCTTAAATGTGAGGTACATGAGGATTTGTATTCAAAGTGTAAAGTCTGAAATTTTATAAGATTTGTGTTCCAGGTTTAGGTCTGAGGAATTTTGGGGTCTGTGCTCAAGGAGTATGACCCTTGAACTCTGAGTGGCTATGCTTCACTCATACCTTTGTCTGAGGTGTTTGGAGTTTGTATTCAGGGTGTGAAATCTCTAAACTCTTTGAGGCCTCTATCCAAAGGATTGAATCTGTATTATGTGGGTCAATATTCAATGTGAACTTTGTCTCTGAAAATTATTTTAAATTTTAACATATATGAATTTCATATATTTTTCATTTAGGTAATTTTGATTTACAAATCAAAATATAGATGCTCAGAGTCACTATTCATCAGGATAACATACTACGCCAACCACCAAATTGCATGTAGTCCTCCATCACCGTCCATTGGACCCCTCTACCACTTGCTCCTGTCCTCACCCGCCGTCCCTCCTACCAAACTCAGTTCTGTTATCAATATAATGTCTAAGGTTTTGTCTGTTTTCTTTGTTTCTTTATATTCCACATGAGTGAGATAATCTGGTATTTGTCTTACTACTTCTGACTTATTTCATTAGCATAATCCCCTCAAGTTCTATCTAGGTTGTTGGAAATGACAGGATTTCATCATTTTGTTAAAGGAAAGGTGCAGTCAGGAATGAAGGCAATTAGGCAAACAGGCAGGAAGAGAGAGGAGGAGGAAGAAGTATTTTATTAATTTTTATTTAGTTGTTCATCTTCATTGTTCCCCTGGCTCTGGGACACAAACCTGAGTCATTGGGATGTATGTGAACTGGGCTCAATCGGAGGCGGTGGACATAAGAACTACTCCACCAGGGCATGCCAGTACCATACAGTTTTGATCACTATTGCTTTATAGTATAGCTGAAGATGTGGGAGTGTGATACTTGCACTTTTGTTCTTTTTTTCTCATGATTCCTATGGCTATTCAGGACTTTTGTGATTCCTTACACATTTTTTAATTTTTTTGTTCTATTTCCTTGAAAAATGCCAGTGGAAATACGATGGAGATTGCATTAAATGGGTATATTCTTTAGGTAAGATGGCTATTTTAACAATGTTAATTCTTTCCAACCATTAGCATGGAATGTCTTTCCATCTCTTTATATCTTCTTCTATTTCTTTTAACAAGGCCTTGAAGACTTCATTGTACAGGTCTTTCACTGCCTTTGTTAAGCATATTCCAATATACTTAATTATTTTTGTTTCTATTGTAAATGGGATGGTTTTCTTGATTTCATTCTCGTCTATTGCATTGTTTATATATAAAAATGCAACAGATTTTGTATATTAATTGTTTAGCCAGCCCCTTTACTATAGCCATCAGTTAAATCTATTTTATTGGTGGAGTCTTTGGATTTTCTATGTGTATTACCATGTCATCTGCAATTAGTGAGTCTTACTTCTTTTCCAATTTGGATTTATTTCTTCTCTTTTCCTAATTGATCAGGCTACAGCCTCTAATATGATGTTGAATTGTAGTGGTGAGAGTGGACACCCTTATCTTATTCCTGATCTTAGAGGAAAAGCTTTCAGTTTTTTATCATTGAGCATGATGTTGGCTGTGGGTTTATCATATATGGCCTTTATGATGTTGAGACACATTCCCTCTATGCCGATATTATGTTCAGTTTTTATTATAAATGGATACTGAACCTTGTCAAATGCTTTCTCTGCATCTATTTATATGATCATATGATTATCCCTTGCTTTTTGGATGTGATATATTATGTTAATAGGTTTGCACATGTTGATCATCCTTTCATCCCTAGGATACATCCCTCTTGGTCGTGATGGATGACCCTTTTGATGTAACGTTGCATTTGAATTACTAATATTTTGTTGAAGATTTTTCTATGTTATCAGAGAAATCGGTCTGTAATTTTCTTTCTTTGTTATCTCCTTGTCCCCTTTTGGTATTAGAGCAATGCTGACCTCATAGAATGTTTAAAAGTTAATCCCTGTTCTTCAATTTTTTGAAATAATAGACATTGTCCCTGAAATTATGGTAAAACTCATTAGTAACGTCATCTGGTCCTGGGCTTTTACTTTTAGAGAGACTGTTGACTGCCTCTTCAATTTCCTTGCTTGTGCTAGGTCTGTTCAAGTTCTCCATTTCTTGCTGATTTAGTATTAATAGACTGTATAATTCTATAAATTTATCCATGTCTTCTAGGTTGTCCAATTTACTGACATAGCTATTCGTAGTAGATTTTTATAATGCTTTGTATTTCTCAGGTATCTGTTATAATTTCTCCCCTTTCTTTTCTGATTCTAGATATTAAATTTTTCTCTTTTATTTTAGTGAGGCTATTTTTCAACTTGCTTATTTTTTTAAAGAACCAGTTTTTGTTTCATTCACATTCATCTTCCGAATTGTCTTTTTTATTTCTATTTTGTTTATTTCTGCTCAAATTTTTTGATTATTTCCTTCATCTTAAAGACTTTTGACTTCGATTGTTCTTCATTTTCTTGTTTCCTTAGGTGTAGAATTAAGCTGTTTATTTGTAATTTTTCTTGACGTAGGTCTGAATTGCTATAAACTGCCCACTTAGTACTGCTTTTGCTACATCCATAAGTTCTGATAGCTTGTGTCTTCATTCTCATTCTTCTCCAAGTACTCTTATTCCTCCCTTGATTTCATCTTTTACCCAAAATTCATTCAGAACCATTTGTTTAGGCTGCAAAAATTTTGGACTTTTTCAACTTTCTGTTGATTTCAGTATAAGTCATTATGATCAGAGAAGATACTTGGTATGATTTCAATCATCATAAATTTGTTAACATTTTCTTTGTTTCCCAAAATATGGGTCTATCTTTGAGAATGTTCCATGAGCATTTGAGATACATGTGAATTCTGCAGTCGTTGGGTAAATGTCTTCTAAACTGGATATTTACCCAAAAGATACAAAAACATTCATTCATAGAGATTTATGCACCCCCATGCTTATTGAAGCACTATTCACAATAGCTAAAAACTGGAAACTACCAAAGTGCCCAACCTCAGATGAATGGATAAACAAGATGTGGTACATAGATACAATGGAATACGACACAGCCCTTAGAAGAGATGAAACCCTGTCATTTGAATCAACATGGAGGGATCTAGAGGGGATTATACTAAGTGAAATAAATCAAAAGAAGAAAGATAGATGCCAGACAACCTGACTCATAGGTGGAATTGAATAGACAAAGGAACAAATGAAACAAAACCAACACTTGCAACAAAACTGAGGTTACCAATAGGGAATGGGACAGGAGGGTAGAGAAATGGTGGCGAAACCCACTGGACAATGGTGAAGAACACTTGGTGATTTGGTGGAGGGTAGTGTGTGTTGACATATATATGAGGAATGGGGAACCTTTATATGTGAGTTTATTTTAATGTGTAAAAATAAAAATAGTTTAAAAATTTTAAAAAAATGCAAACTCCATGAAAAATAAAATAAATGTCTATTAAAGTCCTGTGTTCTAATTTGTCATTTGGGGATCTGTTTCTCAGTTTTGTTCTGAAATATTTGAAAGTCTTTGTTCAAAATTTATGTCTCTGAAATCTTTGAGGAGTCAAAGTTCTTCAATTTAAGTCTGAGATAGTAGGGGTGAATACTTAGGGGTTACCTCTCTGAATTCTTTGCAAGTCTGTCCCCAAGTTTTCATGTGAGGTCATTGTGGGTCTGTGGTCAGGGTTTTGGGTTTAAGAATCTGTGGCTCAATGTCTGAGTCAGAGATTTGGATGTCTGCATTCACAGTGTGTTGTCTCTATATTCTAAGTTTAGGCATGTTCCTAGGTTTAAACAGATTAATGAGAGTGAGTGTTCAAGGTATAAAGTTTCTAAATACATTGAAGATCTGTGTTTAAGATGTGAGGTCTCTGAAATTTTAAAGGATCTGTGTCCCAAGTTTGGATATAAGGTGTTTGAGGTCTTTGTTCAAGGAGTGAAGTTCTTAAACTCTGAGAGTCTTTGTTCAAAACCTTTTGTCTGAGTTGTTTGGACATCCATGTTTAAGTTCTAAAGTCTATCAACTTTTTGAGGGTATGTGTTTGAAAGTATGATCCTGAAATAATTAAGGATCTGTGCTCAAGGAGTGAGTTCGATGCATTCTTTCAGGGTCTATCCCAGTGTTTGAGTATGAGCCAGCTAGGAATCTGTGTACTGGGTATAAGATCCCTGAACTTGTTTTGGGTCTGTGACTCAAGATTTAACTCTGAAGTTTTCAGAGGTCTCTGTTTAGTGAAAGAATTCTCTGAAATCATTTGAGGTCTGTTTCTAAAGGCTATGTCTGAGAAATTGAGAGGTCTATGTTCAGAATGTGAAGTTACTGAATTTTTAGAGAATCTGCGAATCTTTAGAGATCTTCAGATATGAGGTATTTGGAGTCAGTTTTCAGAGTATAAGGTCTATGAAATTGTGCAGGATTCGTATCTCAAGAATTCAGTTGGAGTTGTTTGAAGGCCCATAGTAAGGATGTGAGGTCTCTGAAATTTTGAGTCTCTGCTCTAAGGGGTCTGAGGGGTTTGGAGTTCTGGGAACGAGGTCTCTGAATGCTTAAAATTCTGTGACTAAAGTGTATTCAGCAACTCTGAGGTCTCTGAAGTCTGAGGATTTTGTTGTAATGTTTGAATCTAAGGTCGCTGTGGGTCTATGTTCAGGTGTGAGTTCTTTCAAAACTTTTGGTATCTTCGTTTTAATGTTTGAGTCAAATTATTTGGCAAGTTCAGAGTGAGAAGTGTCTAAAATCTATGGGGGTCTGTTTTCAAAAGCTTTAGTTGCACGTGTTTGGAGTTTTGCACTCATAGTTTGAGGTCTTTGTACTTTAATAGGATCTACATCCTAATGATTCAGTCTGAGTTACATAGGGAGGGTCTTATTCATGGTTTGAGGTGTCTGAAATACTCGGGTTTTGTTCCAAGGTTTTTGTCTTAAGTATTAATAAGCCTGAGTTCAAGATATGTGGTCATTGAACTTTTAGGTGTGAATTCCACATGTGTGTCTGAAATATTTGGGAGTCTGTATTCAAGAAGTGAGGTCCATGAATTATTTGAAGGTCTTTGTTCTAAATTTTTTTGCCTTAAGTTTTTAGAAGCCCATACTCAGGGTATAAGGTCTCTGATCTCTCTAAGAAGATACGTTCCACATTTGAATCTGAGATACTTAGAGGTTTGTGCTTGTGAATTTTTTTCAGTCAGTACAAAGATTTGAGTCTGAGTTTCCTGTTGGTTGGTGTTTAGGATATAAGGTCTCTGAATTTTTTTCAAAGTCTGCATTATAAGGTTTGAATTTAAGGTAATTTCAGGTCTGTGATCAGGGTGTAAAGTCTGAACTTTTAGTCCTGGATCCTATTTCATAGTTATTTTGTCTTACATTAAAAGAGTAAAGTCCTTTAAATCTTAAGTTCTGGGTTTAAAGATTTTTGTCTGAGTTGTTTAGACATACCCGTGAGATCTCACAACTCTTTGAGAATCTGTGTTCAAAGATTTGAATCTGAGTTATTTGGGATCTGTGTTCACAGGAGAAGGTCTCTCAAGTCTTTGAAGGCTTAGGTTGTAATATTTGAATATGGGATGCTTGTAAATCTGTCAGTTTATGAAGGTTTAAATCAGATATTTGGGGATCATGTTCAGAGAGAAAGGTGTCTGAAATGTCAATACCCTCTCAGTTTTGAGTGTGAAGGATTTAGAGGTCTGTATTAGGTGACATGTTTTTTGAACTCTTGGAGACCTGTATTTGAATCTGAGATATGCGAAGATCAGTGTTCAGAGTTCGAGTGTTCCTAATTCTTTGAGAGGTTGTACTCCAGGACTTGAATTAGGAATCGTGGGGTGGGGGGTGTCCTGTGATCAGGGCGTGAGAAGTATTTGAACTTATTAAGTGTACTACAGGGTTTGGTCCGAAGCATTTTGGAGTCTATATTCTGAGTGTGTGGCCTCTCAGTGTTCTAAGGGTGTTTGATTTTGTTCTTTGTGGGTGTGAGTTCAGGGATGGAGGTTTCTGAAACATTTTGATGATCTGTGTTCCCAGGTTTCAGTCTGATATAATAGATAATCTAATTTCCTGTGTTAAGTTTCTGAAAAAATTAAGCATCTGTGTTTCAGGCTTTTAGTCTGCAGTGTTTAGAAATCAGAAAGCAGCGTGGGAAGTCTGAATATTTGAGGGTCTCTGTTGCAAGTATTGAATATGTGCTGTTAGGAGATTGGTGTTGGGGATGTGAAAATAGGAAATCATATGCTGCCTGTTTTACAGTGAGTTGGCAGAGGTATATTAAGTGTCAGTGCACAAGCTTGAGGTGTCTGAAATTTATGTGGTATTTCCCAAATGTTAATACTGAGATATTTGGGGAATCTGTATTCAACATGTGAGTTCTCTAAAGTTTGAATGGGGGATGTTGATGGTCTGTGTTGAGTGTGGGGTCTGTGAAATCTTGCACTGTTTTTGTTCTAAGTTTGAACCTGAGAGATTTGGAGTTCTGAATGCAGATTGTGACATCTATGATATCACTGAGGGTTTGTCTTCCATTGTTTGAGTATGGAAGATTTCAGGGTCTGCATCTGGGGTGAGATACCTCTGAACTCATTGGGCATTTATTTTCAAAGTTTTAGTCTTTAGGTATTTGGGGAAAGTAGTCAAGGAAAAGAGTCTCTGAATGTTTTGAGGATTTGTGTTCTAACTTTGCTTCTACATCATTTGGTGTGTGAGTTCAGTGCTCTTTTTTTTCAAAGGAAAGTTGTAGGCAGGAATGAAGGCAAGCAGAGGCAGGCAGGCAGAAGAGAAATAAGCACTTTATTTAGTTGTCCATCTTTGTCGCTCCCTGCAGCCCTGGAACGTGAAACAGGCTCCTTGGGATGTATGTGCACTACACAGACCAAAGGTGATTGATCACACTGCTCCTCCACCAGGGCATGCCTTAGGGATCTTTTCTGAAGTGCTGAGGTTTAAGTCTGAGGTGCTTCAAACTCTGTGTAGAACGTGATGTCTCTGAACTCACTGGGAGTCTATATATTAATATTTTAATGGATATATTTGGGCATATGTGTTTAGTGTGTGAGGACTCTGAAATAATTTTAAGGTCTTCCACAAAAATTTTGAATGTGAGCTTCTGAAGTCTGTATTCAGAATGTGAGCATCGTGAACTCTTTGAGGGTTCACATTGCCAGGTCAGGGTCCTAGCTGTTTTGTGGTGTGCGTTGAGGGTATGTGATATCTGACTCTTCGAAGGCTGTTTTATGGCATTCAATCTGAGATATTTGCACATGTATATTTGGAATATAAGCTCTTTAAAATCTGTAAGGGTCTATGACCTATATTTATGAATTTAATACACTTGCACATCTGTGTTTTAGTTCTGAAATATTTGCAAGACCGTGTTCAGGGAGTGAGAGATGTGGGAAATTATTAAGGTTCTATGTTTGAGCCAAAGTTTGAGTCTGAAGTGTTTTGGGGTTTGTGTTCAGATTATGAGGTTTCTTAATTCTTTGAAGGTCTTTTTCATAGGTTTGAGTTGAGGTATTTGTGGTCTCTGTCTGGAGTGTAAAGTCTTTGATCTCTTTGAGAGTCTGTGTTCCTGAGTTTGAATTTGAGGTATTTGAGCCTGTATTCAGGATATTAGTACTCATATATTAGTGTTTGTGTTTGATATATGAATATGATGTATATAGGGTGAGGTCTCTTAATTTGTTGCGGGATTATGATTACAATTTGAATCTAAGTTACGTGTTGTCTATATTTCAATGAGAAGTCTTCTGAATTCTTTTAGGATTTATGTCACAACATTCACAGTCTGAGGTTCTGGACCTAAGGTCTGTGAAAACTTGGGGAACTGGGTTCAGAATACTGAGGCTTGGGTATTTGGAAGTGTGTATACAAGTTAAGCGGTCACCAAACTCTTTCAGGGTCTGTGTTCCAAGGTTGGAGTCTGAGGTGTTTGGGTCAGTACACAAGTTTAGATGTTCTTGAAATTTTTCAGTTTGTGTCTGAAGTTTTTTCTGAGGTTTATTGTGTCTCTGTACAAAGTGCGAGTTTTCTAAACTCTTGGAGTTTGTGGAATTTGGGAATTTACGACTATGATGGGAAATTTCTCAATTATTTTAGAGTCTGTGTTCCAGAGTTCGAATCAGAGATATTTATAGGGGGAAAGGTGTCTGACTTATTGTTAAAATATGTGCTCCAAGGTTTGATTCTGATGTGTAAGAATTTAAGTTCATGGCTTGACATCCCAAGCACATTGATTATCTGTGTTGCACATTTGAGTCTGCGGTGGTGGGAGGTCTGTGTTTGGTACATTAGGTCTCTGTAATCATTGTATTTCAAGAGTTTAATCTGATGGGTTTCAGGGTCACTGTATAGTCTTAGGTATCCAAACAATTTGAAGGTCTGTGTCCATTTTTTAAGCCTGAAGTGATGGGACATGTGTTCAACGTAACATCTCTGAATTTGAGAGTATATGTATTTCAAGGTCAAATGTGAGCTCTTGGAAGTGTGTATCCAGGATGTGAGGTCTCTGAACTCTTTCATGGTCTGTGTTTCAAGTGTTAACTCATTGGTATTTTGGAATTTATGTTTAAGTATGAAGTCTATGAAATCTTGTAAAGCCTGTATTCAAAGATTTTAGTTGGAGGTATTTGTTACCATTGTTCAGACTAAGGTATATGAAATTTTATAGTCTATTCCCATCTGAAATTCTCAGAAGACTAGGTTCAGCACCTTAGGTCTCTGAAATGTTAGAGAACAGTGCCCCAAGGTTTGAGTATGAAGCGTTAGAGTACGTGTTCAGATAATGAAGTATCTGAAATCTTTGTGTATCTGTGTTCTAAGACTTAATCTTTTGAATTTGGTGTTCTGATTTCAGAGTATGAAGTCCCTTATCTCATTAAATTTTTTTCTACTAATATATTAATCTGAAATACTTTGGAACCTGTGTTCAGAGTGTGTGCTCTATAAACTCATTGAGGGTCTATATTTCAAGGTTTTAGTCTCAGTGTTTGAAGTGAGAAAGCTCTGAATTAACCTCAGACACCTCAGAGCCTGTTTCCTTAATTTGTTAATGCATTATTTGGTATCTTGGTTCAGAGTGTGAGGCCCTTGATCAAAAGATTCTGTGTCTCAAGGTTTAAGTCTGTAGTTCGGGAATCTGTGTTTAGACTGTGAGTTCTGAATTCTTTGGGATCCTGTATACTAAAACTTTAATTAACATATTTGAGAAATTGGATTTAAGATGTGAGTTATCTGAAATCATTGAGAGTCCATCAAACAAATATTGAAGCTTCATTGTTTGGGCACCTGTATTTGGGATGTAAAAGCTCTTAACTCTTTTAGTATGTCCACTATAAGATCTGAGGTTTTGGAGGTATGCTTTAGAGTGAGTCTTTAGCTTTTGAAGGTCTTTTTTTCATAATTGATTCTGAGGTGTGTTGGTTCTTGACCTCTTTTGAGATTCTGTGTTCTAAGATTCTGAGCTTGATGTATTTATGGATCTATTTTAGGATGTGAAGTCTCATGTATCTACAGGTCTATGTAAGATATACAGTTTGAGAAACCTTAGAATTCGTCAAAGATAAGTGTTCCAAAGTTAGGAGTATGAGGTATTTAAGAATCATGTTTAGATTGTAATTTCTCCAAACCTTTGGAATTCTGCAATTTAACTGATAGATTTAAGGATATGTGTTTAGTATGTAAGGTCTCTTAGCTCATGGAGGTTCTGTGCTGCAAGGCCAGAATCTGAGGTCTTTGAAGGTGTGTGTAAAGGGTGTGAGGCCTTGAAGGTCTTTTTCTTAGAATTGATTCTGGAAATTTGGGATTCAACTTTAAAGTTTAAAGTCTTTGTAGTCTTTCCTTTTTCTGGTCTGTGTTTAAGATATCACTTCTCTGAAAACTCTCCATGTTTCGAGCCTCTACTGTCAGGGCCTGTTCAGATTATAAGCACTGAGAAATCTTTCAGGCTCTGTGGTTTAAAGTTTGAATGTGCGGTATTTGGGTTCTGTCAATGAGGTCTCTGAACTCACTGAGATTTGTTGACCCAAGTTTGAATCTCAGATATTTGAGGGGATCTATGTTAAAGTTTTTAGGTCTCAGATCTTTTTGAAGGTTTTTGTCACATGGTTAGTATGGAGTATTTGGAAATGCATGTTCTTGATATGGGATCAATGAACTCTTTGAGGGCTTATGTTCCAAATATTGTGTCTGAGGTATTCAGGGGTATTTCTTCAGGTTGTGTGATTGCAGAATACTATAGAATTTGTTTTCCAAAGTTGGTGCCTGAGGTGTTTGGGGTCTATGTGAGATGTCTTAATGCTTTGAAGATCTGTGTTTCAGTATTTGAATGTGTGATATTTGGGGACTTGTGTTACAGGTGTGAAGTCTCTAAATTCTTTGTAGGTCTTCATTCCAAGTTTTGAATATGGGATATTAAAGTGTGTGTTCAGGGGTGGGAATCACTTAACTCATATGTGGTCCAGAGATTGAACCTGAAGGATTTGGGGGGTCTGTGTTCAGATTAAAAATCTCTGAAGTCTTTCAGTGTGTTTCCCAAAGTTTTATTCTGATGTAAATTCAGGATTATAAATAAATTCCTATACACTTTGGTGATATTTAACCAAGATTTGACTCTGAGAGTAATGAGAAGTCTGTGTTCAGTCTTTGGCTAATTGATGATCTACTTTTCAAATATTTATGCCTAAATGTCTAGGGTTTAGTGGTCAGTGTATAAGGTCCCTGGACTCTTTGACAGCCTATATTCCAGTGTTGGGATCTAAGGTATTTGTCGATCTGGGCTGAGGGTGAAATGTCTCTGAACATTCTAAGGAACTGTGTCCCAAAATTTAACTCTAGTACATGGAAGTTTGTGTCCAGGGTGTGAATTATCTTAGTTCTTCAAGCCCTGTGTCCCAATGTTTGGGTTGGATATATTTGTTTCTGTGCTCAGTGTATGAGGTCTCCAGATGTTTTGCAGTTTCTGTTCCAAGGTGTAAATCTTAAATATAATGTTCAAGCAGTAAAGTATTTGGAATCTGATGGGGTTTGTTTCATAAGGTAAAAATCTGAGATATTTGGGAATCTGTATTCAACATGTGAGGACTCTGAAATTTTAGATGATCTTTGTCCCAGCACTTGAGATGAGGTATCTGGGGGTCTATAGTCCATGTGTAATGTTTCAGAAATTTTTGACAATCTGTTTCTTAGTTTGGACTGGTACTTGGATGCTATGGGATCAGAGTGTGAGATACTTGAACTCTCTAAAGGTCTGTGTTCTGAGTTTTGAATGTTGGGTATTTGGACTGCTATGTTTATGGTTTAAAGTCTCTGAAACATTAATCAGCTGTATTCTGATATCTGAATCAGGTATTTAGTAGTGTTTTGTTCAAGGTGTGAAGTTTGAACTCTTTAAGGTCCTGTATTTCAATATTTTAGTCTCAAGTATTTCGGGTTTGTGATCAGGGTTTGAAATCTCTGGGTTGTGTGTGTCAAAGATTGAATCTGAGGTGTTTCAGTGTAAGTTCAAGGTTCTAAATCTTTAATGGTCTATTTTCCAAAGTTTCAGTCAGAGTTATTGAGTATGAGGGTGTAAGGGATCTTAATTCTTTAAAGATCTATGTAGTAAAATTTGAGTTGGGGATAGTTATGATCAGATCATCAGGTCTCTGAAATTTGAGGGTCTGTCAGAGGTTTGACTTTGAAGTACTCATCAAGGGTCTATGTCATAATGATTTAACATGAGATATTTAGGGTCTGTGTCCATGTTGTAAGGTTTCTTAATTTTATGTGAAGTCATAAATATTTTGAAGTCTGTGTCCCAAGATTTGAATACAAGGTATTTTGGTGTCATTTTTCTAGGTATGATGTCTCTGAAATATTTGGGGAGTCTGTGTTCAGGATTTGAGGTCTGTATTCTAAGATTTGAGTCTGTGATATTTTGGCATTTGTGCTCAGGATCTGAAGTCTCTGATTTAAATCTGATATGTTATAGAGTGTCTGTGTTTACTGTGTGAGAGATCTTTGAATTCCTTAAGCTTCTCTAGTCCAAATATGGACTGCATTCTGGGGAGGTTCTATGTTTGAGTTGTGTGATCTGTGTACTTTTAAAGAGTCTTTGTCCAAAAATTTGAGTCTGTGACATTGGGTGGTCGATATTCCAGGTATTATATCTTTCAATTCTTTGAGAGTATGTATTTCAAGTTGTAAATTTGAAGGATTTGGTATCTATGCTTGAGATGTGGGGGTAAAAGAATTTTTAGGGATCTGTACCCAAGTTGGGGTCTGAGATCATTGGGATCTGAATTTCAGAATGTGAGGTTCTTGACTTCTTTGAGGATCTATGCTCCAAGTTTTGAATGCAAAGTATTTAGGTATCTGTATTCACTGTGTTAAGACTCCAAATCTTTGGGGGTCTGTGAACTAAGGTATGAGTCTGGGTATTTGCAGTTTTGTTAATGATATAGGATTCCTAAAAGTCTTTATGTAGTCTGTGTCCAAGGTTGGAGACTGAGATATTTAAGGTCTATGATCAGAGTATGTGATCACTGAAATCTTTGAGTGTATGTTTTCATGTTTGAATCAGATTTATTTGATTGAATATGTAATCAGGATGTTCAGTCTCTGAACTCAAAGAGTCTTGCCCCAAGTTCTCATCTGAAGCATATGGTGTCTGAGTTCAGAATATGAGGTGTTTTTTTAATTTTTTTTCATATTTGATTCTTTTTTAAATAGTAATTTTATTGAAGGAGTACTGCATTGCAGCATTAAATAGGCTTAAGGCATACATCATAATAAATCAACATCTGTATATAATATAGTAAGTTCAGCACTATTTCAATTTTTCCTTCACTGTACAATCAATCCCCTTTACCTCGTTTGCTCCCTTCTGTTTCTGAAACCACTGATTTGTGCTTTTTATTAAACATCTATTGTCTTATCTAATTCAGTTTTAAAAGTCTTTTTTGTTTTAGTTCATTTGTTTGCTTGATATCTCTATGCACCATATATGTTTGATATCATACGATGTCTGTCATTCTCCTTCTGGCTTGTCTCACTAAGCATAATTCCCTCTAGGTCCATCCATGCTGTTTGAATATCTGCTCCAAATGTTGTATCTGAAATATTAAAACCCTTGTTAAGAGTGTTATATGTGATATCTTTAAGAATCTATGTTCTATGATTTAAATCTTAACATATTTGGAGACTCTGTTCAAGGCATGACATTTCTAAACTCTTTAATAGACCATTGCATTGTTTGATTTCAGGAATGTGAGCATTTGTGCTCAGGATATGAAGTCTTTGAACAATTTGGAGGTGTGTTACAAGGTTTCAGTCTGAGGTATTTGTAAGTCTGTACTCAGGGTATGAATTCTCTGAATACTTTGTGGATATGAAATCTGAAATTTTAGGTGGTCCATGTCCCAAGAGTGGGTAAAGGATTTGGGGTCTGCTTTCAGGGAGCAATGCCCCTGATAAGTGAGATTATCATTCACACATTACCGGAGGGTAGTCCAGGTGTGAAGTCCCAGAAATATATGTGGTTCTGTGTCCCAAGGTTTGAATCTGAGGTAACTGGTTGTTTACATATGAGGTATGATATTTCTGAATTCTTTGAGGACCTATGTTATAAGAAATGAGTGTGAGGTTATTAGTTTAGTTCAGAGAGTAAGGTTTATTCTAAAATTTGAGTTGGAAATAATACTGAATTCTAGTCAGGGTGTAGCTTCTTAAATCCTTGTCCCAAGCTTTTAAGCTAATGTTTTGGGGATCTGTATCCATGGTATAAGGTCCCTGAACCCATTGGTGTTGTATTTCAAGGTTTGATAATGAGGTAAGTAATAGTCTGTGTTCAGGAAGTCAGGTTTCTGAATTCATTTAGAGCCCTTTCCAAAGTTTGAGCCTGAGATATTTAGGAACTGTGTTAAGATTATTAGTCTCTTAACTTTTAGAGTACTGTATCACAGGTTCAAATCTGAGGTATTCTGTATTCATAACATAAGTCTCTGAAATATTTGCAAGTCTGTATTGCAAAGTTTTAGTTTAAAGCATTTTGGAAACTGGGTTCAGACTGGAATATCTCTAAAATTTGTGTTGGTCTATGTCTCTTGGTTTGACTCTGAGATATTTAGGTGTTCTTGTTTGAGTATAAGTTCTCTGAATTTTCTGAACACCTATCTCATGACCCAAGTTTTCAGTTCTGTGTAACTGGGTTAAGATCATGTAAAACCTAAACTCTTTGAAGCCCTATTGCAAGGTTTGAGTCTGACGTTTTGGTGGTAAATTTTCAGTGTATAAGACCTCTGAACTCTTGTATTCTGAGGTTTTGGGTGTGGGGCCTCTGAGTTCTTTAGGGCTTTGCCTTCCAAGATATTATTCTGGGGTAACTGGAGTTCTGTTTTGAGGAAATTTCATTTCTGAACTCATTTAAGGCCCCCTTTAAGATTTGAATATGAATTATTTAGGGACTCTGTTCAGGGAAAAACCTCTGAATTTTTATGGTGTCATCAGTGGTCTCTGTTGCAACTGTGGTGTTCTTGTGAACTAGACCAACAATTCTCCTTGTACGTTGATGATGATGCCTGTGAGTGACTCTTGGGAAAACCTCTACATTCTCTAACCCAACTCCAACCCTGTAGGCTGGACTCTCAGGCCTCAACACAGTGCTAGTTCTAGGGCTTTAACAAGTCTAAAGAGTGCTGAGATCATACAACAAAAGGAAGCCCAGCATCCCAAACTAACCCAAGGCCTATACTGTGCACCTTGGTACCCTAACACAAGTCCATTACATCAGGGAAGCCTAACCCACAGAAATAAACACAGAATGACACACAAAAAAACAGAATATACAGAAATATATGTGAAATGATGAGTCAAAACAAAACCTCAGGGGGAAATCTGAATGCAGCAGAATTAAGTAAACTACCCAAGGACTGTTTTAAAGAAACAGTTTTAATGATAGTCACTGAAATCAGGAAAACAATGCAGGGAAAATGAGAACTACAAAGGTAGAGAAAATATGAGGCAGTTTCAGATGTTAGGACAGACAGGTAGACATTAGCTGAGGTAGATGAAAGACATGTATGAATAACCAACAGAATGGTAATAGTCCTGCCCTCAGGCAAGAGGCAGGAGAAATTGCAGGGGTCAAGGAATGTAAAAAGAGACTTTGAGAATAGAGTCCTTTGAAATGGCTGAGAGAATGTTATGAAACATCCAGGGGACATCCAGAGGGTGACCTGGAGCCTACAGACAGATAAACCCCTTGAGTTAAGGAAAGTAGATAATAAACCTGCCCCAGAGCAAAACCCACGCATGTGCCATCTCCACCTCTTGGAGAAATTGAGGCAGCCTGTTTAGATTCTTTCTCTCCAAATGTACTTTTCTATTACCCATTAAATTATTGCTAAACTTTATTTTTCTGTCTGGCATTTCTGAATTCTTTTCACTCTCGAAGACAAGGGACTGAGGTTTTTTTATTCATTCACTCATGGTGACAAGGTTTATTCATTTTACAACACTGACACAAAGAGAATTTATGAAGCCAAGGAACATAATAACTGAGTTTAAGAATACAATGAAGGCTGTACCCTGGTAGTTGAGCAGTTAAGATCACTGCCTCTGGTGGCACAGTCCAACACACCCCAAGGACCTGGTTACAGAGCCAGGGTGAACAACCAAGATGAACAACTAAATAAAATAAATAAATTATTTTTCCTTCCTCTATCTTCCTGCCTGCATGCCTACTTGCCTTCAGTCCTGGCTGCACCTTATCTTAAAAAAAGAACACGCTAGAGAGGCTCAACTGTAGGCTAAAAGAATCCAGCAACCAAATCAGTGAACTAGAAGACAGGGCAGTGGACTGCACCCAAGCAGACCAGCAAAGAGAAACAATAGTTAAAACAAATGAAGAGAAGGCATACCAGACTTATGAATAATATCAAGAGAAACAACATTTGCATCATAGAGGTTCCAGAAGAACAAGAGAGAGAAAGGGGAAGGAACTTTATTTGATGAAATAATAACTGAGAATTTCCCTAATCTAAGGAAGAATACAGACCTCCAGGTCAGGAAACTCAAGGAGTTCCAAACAAAAGAAACTCAAACAGATATACACTAAGACATATTCTCGGTAAGGGACAAAAATTCAGATTAAAAGAGACTCTTAGAAGCAGCTAGAGGAAAAGCTAGTTATATACTAGGGAGTCCCCATCAGATTGTTGGTGTATTTCTCCACAAAAACTTTACAGGCCAGAAGGGAATAGCATAATATATTCAAATGCTGAAAGAAAAGGACTTACAACCAAGGATATTCTATTCTGCTAGATTATCACTTAAAATTAAGTGAATGAAAAACAGCTTTAATGCAAACAAAACTTAAAGGAAGTTGTCACCACTAAATCAGGTATATAAAAATACTAAAAGAAGTTCTACAAAATAAAAAGAAACTCCAATTAGAAGAAGCAAGACATCAAAAATATAAATGTGGATGGTCTGTTAGAATGAGCTTCAGGAAAACTTACTCTAAAGTTAAATTAGGTTAGAATTATATACACTTTTATGGAAACTCAAGGGCAACCTCAAAATATAAATTCATAGAAAAAACAAAGAAGAAAATGAAAAAAATTAAACCTGCATAACAAATTATTTTAAAGCACATAAGAAGAGACTAAGAAAAGAACAAAGGTACAAACTGCAACACCCAGAAAATAATTAACAAAGTGGCAGTAACCAATTACATATCAAAATTCACCCTAAATGTTAATGGATTGAACTCACCAATTAAAAGGCACAGAGTGGTAAAATGGATTTTAAAACACAACCCAACTTTCTGCTACTTACAGGAAACTCATTTAAATTCTGAAGACAACATAGGCTCAAAGTCAGAAGTTAGAAGACAATCCAACAATCCAATGGAAACCTAAAGAAAGCAGGGACAACCATATTTATATCAGATAAAATAGACTTTCATTTAAAGAAGGAAATAAAATATAGATATAAAATTACATAATGATTAAGGAGTCAATTCAGCAAGAAGACATAACTTTATTAATATATATGCACCAAATGAAAGAGAATCAAAATATGTAAAGCAATTATTACCAGAATTGAAAAGAGACATTGAGAGAAAGACAATAATATAGAAGACTTCAACAATCCACTTTCAACAATGGACAGATAAACCAGGCAGAAAATTAACAGGGAAACAACAGTCTCAAATGACAAATTAAAACAGATGAATTTAATAGACATTTACCAAACACTTCACCCCAAAACTACAGAATTCACTTTTTCTCAAGTACTCTTGGAACATTTCAATGATAGACCATATGTTGGGAAACAAAACAAGTGCCAACTAATTTTAAAATATTGGAATCATGCCCAGCATCTTCTCTGATCACAATGTCATAAAACTAGAAATCAACTACAAAATGAAAGCTGGTAAATTCTAAAATATGTGGAGACTAAACAAAATGCTTCTGAATAGCTTTTGGGTAAAAGGAGAAATGTAAGAATGCTTGGAGACAAATGAAAATGAAGATATGAGCTACCAGAACTTTTGGGATGAAGGAAAATCAGTATTAAGAAGGAAGTTTATAGCAACTGAGACCTACCACAAGAAACAAGAAAAATCACAATCTAACCCTATACCTAAAGTGAATAGAAGAACAATTGAAGTAAAAAGTCAGTAAAAGAAAGGAAATCATAAAAATCTGAGTAGAAAATAATGAAATAGAATTCAAAAAGACAGCTAAGATCAGTGAAACCAAAAGATGGTTCTTTGAAATAATAAAATTGACAAAACTTTGGATAAGCTCTCTAAAATAAAAAGGGAAGAAACTCTTTTGTTTCAGAAATGAAAGAGGAGAAATTGTAGCATATACCTCAGAAATGCAAAGCATCATAGAAGACTACTATGAACAGCTATATAACAATGACAACTTAGAGTACCTGTATGGATTTTTGCAATCATACAGCCTGCCAAGGCTGAATCAGGAAGCAATGAAAACATAAACATACATAGCACAAGCAATGAAATTGAAGTAAGCAAAAGCCTCCCCAGAATAAAAGGCCAGAACCAGATAGCTAACCTGGTGATTTTATCAAAACTTCAGAGAAGAATTTATATCTGTTCTTCTCAAACTCTTTCAAAAATTGAACAGGGGACACTTTTCATGAGACCAGCATTATACTGAAACCAAAGGAAAGAAGAACATCACCAAGAAAGAAAATTATAGATCAATATCTCTAATGAAAATAGATGCAAAATTTTTCAGCAAAGTATTAGCAAACAGAATCCAATAATACATCAAAAGGATCATCCATTCTGACCAAGTGGGACTTATCCTCAGGTTGCAAGGATGATCAACACTTGCGAATGTATTAAGATAATATACTACATCAAAAAAGCAAGTAAAAATCGTGATCATTTAAAAAGATTCAGAGAAAGCATTTGACAAGATTCAACACATGTACAATCTATTGATGTAATATACCACATCAACAAAAATATGAGAAAAATCAGTGATCATTTCAATAGATGCAGAGAAAGTTTTTGACAAGATTCAGTACCCATTTGTGATTTTTTAAAACTTTGCATAAAATAGGCATTGAAGGAACATAACTTAACATAATAAAGGCCACTCCATGGTGAGCATTACCTCTAAGATAAGAAATGAGACAAGGGTGTCCACTTTCACTATTGTTATTTAACTTCATACTGGATGTTAGAGTCAAGCAATTAGGCAAAAAAAATGAAATTAATCCAACTTGGAAAAGAAGAAGTAAGACTGTCACTATACATAGAAAACCAAACTCCACCAACAGCTACTACATTTAATGAGACAGTAAAGTGGCAGAATTCAAAATTGATATACAAAAATCTGTTGCATTTTATATGCAAACAATACAATAGAAAAAATGAAATAAAACTCGTCTGTTTACAATAGAAACAAAAAGAATTAAGTACCTTGGAATATACTTAACAAAGGCAGGAAAAGATCTGTACAACGAAATCTTCAAGAACTTGTTAAAAGAAATAGAGGAAGATACAAGAGATGGAATGATATTCCATGCTCATGGTTGAGAAGAAGTAAGATTGTTAAAATGGTCATCTTTTCTAAAGCAATATAAAATGCAATTCCCATCAAAATTCCACTGTTTTTTAAGGAAATAGAACAAAAATATAAATTTCGTATGGAGTTATATAAGACCACAAAGAGACAAAGCAGTCATATTGAAAAAAGAACCAAAGTGGAAGTATCAGACTCCCATAGCTTGAGTTAAGCTACAAAGTGAGAGTGATCAAAATTGTATAGTATTGAAATAAAAAGAGATACACAGATCAGTGAAACAGAAGTGAATCACCAGAAAGACATATGCATACATGGTCAGTTAATTATGACAAAGGAGCCAGCATGGACATACAATGGAGAAAGGAAATTCTTTTCAACAAATGGTGTTGGGAAAACTGGGCAGCCACACATGAAATAATGAATATAGACCACTCTCTAACATCACACAAAAGAGTAGTTCAAAATGGATTAGAGACTTGAATGCAAGATTGGAAGCCATAAAATACTTAGAAGACAACACAGGCAATATGCTCCATGACAGGGACCTTAGAGTGTCCTTTGGACACTCAACTCCAGTGCCAAGGGAAACAAAATAAAAAATAAACAAGTGAACTACATCAACCTTAAAAGCTTCTGCACAGCAAAAGAAACCATCAGAAAAATGAAAAGACATCCTAGTGACTGGGAGAAGATATTTGTATCTCATACATCTGGCAAGAGCTTAATACCCAAAATATATAAAGAACTTACAAAACTCAACAACAGAAAAACAAACAAGTCAATTGTGCAGAAGACCTGAATAGACATTTCTCCAAAGAAGACATACAGATAACAATGGCCACATGAAAAGATGTTTCTCCTCTCTCATAATTAGAGAAACACAAGTTAAAACAACAATGAGATAGTACCTCACACCTATTGGAATGGTTATTATCCAAAAGACTAGAAACAACAAATGTTGGTGAGGATTTGGAAGAAAGGGAACACTTTTGCACTGTTAGTGGGAGTGTAGATTGATGTAGCCTTTATGGAAAACAGTATGGAGAGTCCTCAATAATTGAGAATGGAAATTCCATATCATCCTGTGTCCCACTTCTATCCAAAAAACACAAAAATGGTAATTTGCAGAGACATATGCACCCCCATGTTTACTGCAACATTATTTATAGTAGCCAATAATTGGAAACTACCTAAATGCCCACCATCAGATGAATGGATAAACAAGATGTGGTATATAAGATGAATGGATAAACAAAATGTGGTATATATACACAATGGAATACTACACAATCCTACAGAAAGATCAAATCCTGTCATTTGAGACAACATGGGTGGAACTCAGAGGGATTATGCTAAGTGAAATAAATCAGAGAAAGAAAGAAAAATACTGGATGATCTCACACTATGTGGACTATAAAGAAAGATAAACAGAGCCAACTCTTGAAAACTAGCAATAGAACTGAGTTTATCAGAAGGGAAGAAGATGGGACAGGGAATAAGTGGTGATGGGGTCCAATGGACAATGGTGAAGGTTTTTGGTAATTGGTGGTGAGTGTGGTGTGTTGTCATATATTTGATGAATAGTTAACCTGCACAAATGGACACATTTTGTAAATCAAAAGTACTCCAATATTTAAAAACAAAACAAAACTACCAAATGTATCATATAGTTTCTGTAGAGGAAGAAAAACTTTTCCCCTGGATCCTCAGGTTCTCTGCCTGGGGTAGAGATTAACATTGACAAAAGAGAGATTAACAAGAAAAAGCAAGCAGAAATTTATTAACACCTGCAGCACTTGGAGCTGCCAGTGATGAGTAAGTCAAAGGGTTGGTTAGAATTTGGAGTCTATATACCTAACTTAGTAGTGGAAAAGGCAGGAAGAAAGGACATTTCAGAAAAGCAAATGACTTTTGAGAAAGATAAATAGGCCTTTAGGAGAATAGACGGAAGATAAAATAATATTGTGACAGAATCTGTTTGGATATGGTGCAGTAGACGTCTTGCTATGAAAAAAAGACGACAGTGTCTCCCCAGGAGGGTGTTTATAACAATTGAGTCCTTTTAAGTTCTTTAGAGAAGCTCTGCTTTTAAGCAGATAAAGGATTTCAGGAACTCAAATAGTTTCAGTTGAAAAGAATTCCTTTGCTAAAGTGGTATATTTGGAGCACCAGATCCTAAGCCCCTTCATTTCCTTCTAGGCTTTTGCTATGCCTTGCTAAAAACAACACCTGACCCAAATCAACCATTAAATGTGAGCTTTTATTCTAATGTCTCTTGACTTCTTTCTGTTTTTATTGCTTCTTCCTCCTTCTGTCTTCCTTTCTCATACCTCTTGTTTCCTCACACTTTCAAACTCCCCCCTCCAAACTGTTTCAAGCTGAACCCTTTTGGCCCTGTGTCCTGGGATCAGGAATTCCGCCCTGCCTGCTGTGCTTCTCCCACCAGGGAAGGATTCCTGCTTAATGAAATTATCTCTGTGAAGTTCCTCTAAAACTCAAATCGAATTTCTTTTTCTAGTAAAGAAGAGAATGGCTGAATGCACGAATGCACTTTAAGGATGGCTGACTGGATGGAGGCGGGGATGCCTGCTGGGCTTGTGACAGAGTGTAGGCATGAATGGGGAACACTTGACTGCACAAGTCACACTAGGTCAGCCGCCATCACTGAAGCATGACTGCAGGTGGCTGAGCTAACTGGTCCCTACAGGGATAGAGAAGTGGGGAAGAATCAGGAATATCCTTTTACAGGAGGACTACTGATGCTCCAAGATGGGGTCTAGCTCTCATCAAGCAAACTCCAGAGGCAGCACCCCAACTGCTTAATAGAGAAGACAAACCCAATAACCAAGGCACACTCAAAATCAGTGACAATGAGAGAACAACATGTAATAAAGGGCAGGCCTTACGGGGACTTCCAGAAATCCCCTGCAAATGGACAGAACCAAGATGTGAAAGTTCTCTAGGACAAATCAGAACTCAGAAAAGTCCTTGATTTCTGTTTTACTCACCCTAGAGCTAAAGTCTGGCCAGGGGCACACAGTCTTAGGCTAAATCAAAGTGGACACAGAAGATAGACACCAAGAGTAATTGAAAGGGTGTCTGCCTAGAGTCAAAGTAGAAGCCTGGAGGATAGGGCTCTCAGATTCCTTCCCCCACTGGGGATGGTGTTCATTTTCCATCCTCCTCTACCTGCAGTTTACTAGTCCAAGCAGCCCCACCTGGAGTGAATTGTTCCCTCCCTGTGCCTCCCATAGTACATTAGTGAATACACTGTCCACATTTCCTTTTGCAAGTATTCAATGGAGTCCTCTATCCACATCAATCCTCATGCACTATAGACTTTCCCTTCCTGTTTCACACGTTGTTTCCCCCACCTCCTGAGCCCCAATATCTAGAAGTGAATTGTCCACAGCCTTGACTATCTTGTAGAAACAAAAGTCAAGATTCAAGTTCCTTGCCTCTGAACTTCATCCTGGCACATGGTTTAGACGCCTTCCCATAGGACTTAATCTGGAGATTAAAAAAAGGAATCGGGTATTCCTGACCCAAGGCTGTCAAGCTTCAGAAACATTGCACTGGCTGGCCCTGTGTCTAATATGCCCTCCACCCTGCCCTGCACTTGGGTCATGGCTTACTTCTTTTCAGGACTCTGTATAAATGTCATCTGAGATTCTTTTCATGACTGCCCCCAAATAAAATAGGCAGTACCCCACATCACCTCTTCTTGTTCCCCTAAACAAGTTTCCTTTTCCCGTCTCCTGTCTTCTATCCTCAGCCCTAGAGTAAGAGTCAGCTGTTTGGGGACCAAAGAAGGTCAGATTCCTGCAGGATGACCCAGGAGAAGACATGTCTGACCCTTTACCAAAAAGAACATGCACCATGTTGGACATCATTTATGATTAGAGATTATCCCAAAAGTACAGGGCCTAGGACTGAGAGGGGAAGGAAGGTAGACATGGGTGAAACATAGTGGTAGTTTCTTGCCATCACAGAGATTGGAATAATGAGGCCCAGAAGTCATGGGCTCTGAGATCCAAGAAGGTGTTTACTGGGGAGTGAGACCTCATGTTGCTGGCTGCACCCTTAATCTTGGGGCCACTGCAGAGCAGGAGATGCTATTGGAGCTGAAGGGTACCCATGGGGCAACTGTGGAGGACATTGTGGGCAGAAGATCAGGCCGAGGTGGCGCATTCCATCCACTGACCCCCCAGGACCCTGGAGCACTGTAGATATTCAGCTGTGTTATCAACATTAAGATCTTCCCACCCCTCCCACAGTGGGCACACATTCTGAGAGTCTTGCGGCCATGACTGGATCCACTAAAACCTTTTGGGCCGAGGGAATGTGAGAAAAGCCTCAGAGACCATCACTCTGGAGCACTAGACCCCGGGTTTGGTGTGGGCCATGGCAGATAGCTGGGGAAGGAGGCCTGACCACAGGTGTGGACACTCACATAAACCCTCTCTGACCAGCCTGTTCCCAAGGCACAGTCTTCTTCATAGGGGTCACCCCCACCATAGAGCCAGATCCCAGGTGCTGGATAGTGAGGGCATCGCAGTTTATCTGAGTTCTCACCTGCTCCTCTGAGAATGGCCGCGTCTTGTCACTCGAGGTCACGCTTCCGTGTGGGACAGGTCTCAGGTCCACGAGTCTTCACTTCTACAAGCTGGGAACAATGCCCAGAGGCGTGGGAGAGGTCTGCTTTATGGGGGTCTCCTTATCACCCCACCTAAGACACTCAACACTAGCCTCCTCCCTCAGAGCACCGAGGAGGCTCCTGCCTGCACTAAAGAAGCCATATCCCATATTGCTGCGGGGCTTCTCTCTGCAGGAGATGGCAGTGCGGGAAACACAAGGAAAGAGCCCTCTTTGTTGAAGACCAGTGAGGTCCCAGACTCTGTGCTAGGGGCTTCACGAAGTTCAGTCACAATCAGTTCTCAGAGCAAGCACTGTCAGGGGATGTGCATTTCCCTGAAGAAAAATGAGGACAGTTGGACTCTGTGAAGTTCTGGTGAGTGAGACATCACACAGCAGTGAGGCAGTGACTACCATGAAGATATTGTCCATCAGGAGCTGAAGGCAAAGAACTTCATGCCTATATTCAGATCTTAAGACAATTCCTAGGCCTCATACCTAGGGACAAAGACCCCAAAGCAGTTGAGAACTCCCACTTTAGGAGAGCCCCGTAGACCTCACAGTATGGATAAAGGACCACAGATAACACAGAGACCCCCACAATCTGTCCTGGACACAGACTGCTAAGCAGCTCACAGACTTCACACCCAGAACAAAAAGTCCCTAGCAATAAAGACCCTTTACAGACTCTCAAACAAACAACCTACTAGCATGTAGGTCATGCGCACCGACACAGCTCAAGGATCTCACATCTAAAATGAACACCCGCTTAGAGTTAGGTCATCTGACACTGAGAAGAGAGACCCCCCAAATATCCACAGACTTTATAACCTAGAGAACAGATTCTCAAAATGTTCAGTGACCTCTGATCCTAACAAAGACCCCAAATAGGTCCAAGACCTGAATCCTGTACACAGACTCCTCCCTCCCCCTAATGCCAAACAGCTCAGAGTTCATGTCCTGAACTCAGAACTCTGTAGAACTCAGGGACTCACAGCATTGGAACAGAGCTCCAAACTGTCAGAGATCTCACACACTAAATAGACTCACTAAAAGTTCAGATACTTCACATCCTGGGGCACAGAACCCCCACCAAAAAAAATGGCCACAGAAAACTGACTAGAAAATAGACTGTCAAATGCTTCAGAAAGCTCAGAATGCACATGTACAGCTTGGGACCCTCAAACCCTTTATACGGACGCCCTGCCCCCAAAGAGTTCAGAGACTCTACACTCTGAACTCAGATCCCCTAAAAGCCATAAAATTCCCATCCTAGGAATCAGACCACTAACCTTCAAACAGATTTTATATTCTAGACGCAGAGCTATTTACAGTTTAAGAGAAAGACCCCCAGGAGCTCAGGGACCTCACTCATAACCAGTCCAGAGACTCAGACAGCTGATGAACTTGGATGCCTCACACCTGAAACAACTGGCAGACCCTGGGCCCTAAAAACAACTTCCCAACCAGTCAGCATCCTTACCCCCTGGGACAAGGATGAGAGTTCTGAGACCTCACATTAAAGACCAAAAGACATCAGAGACCCCAAAATGAGAAAAACAGACACCCAAAGGGCTTAACAACATCACACCCTGAACACAAACCTCCATCAAAGCTGTAAGTCCTCCACTGAGAAAGACGTGAATTGTTCAGACCTAAAAATACCCAATAGTAAAAACCCAAAGGCAGATTTTACAGAGCTCACAGCCTGATCCCCATGAAGGTAAAAGACCTTAAATATTTTGAAACAGACCCACAATTAACTTAGGAACCTCACACCTTAGGCCACTTTGTCAAAGTGCTTAGAAAATACATGCAGTTCTTATAAACTCTGAGACAGCTCACAAGCATCATCCTCTGAAACACAGAACCCTCTAACAGAGATCATGGACTTCACACCCTCAGTGCAAACCCCCATGCGGTTCAAAAACCTTCAAAACTCTAGATTCTTTCTCTGAAAAATTCTCTCTCTGAACAGTGAACCCCCAAGCTAAAAGACCTCACATTATGCTTATGGACACACGGACCCATAAGCAGACTCATAGCACGACAAACACTTTATTACCCAGGCAAAGAATCCTCAAATCTAAGAGACCAGGAGTCTGTCACCCTGGGACACAGTACTCCAAAGAATTTTAGAATCTCAAAACCTGGAGACACATCCAAAAAAAAATGTTTGTACTTTGTATTTTAAACATGGACTGTAAAACAGCTCCAAGGAATCATAGCTTAGTTTCCTAAATAATGTCCAGACTACACATCCTGGAACCAGACTCACAAACAAGAACCAAACTCCAGCCCTGGCTAAGAGAGCCTCAAACAGCTCAGAGACCTGACACCCTAAGACCAAATAGAAGCAAAGACTACACTCTGCACAAAAACAGCAGAGGAGCTCAAAAACCTGTCACTATACACAAATTCCCAGAGATCTCAAACCATACAGAGACCTCTGTACAGATTGGAAACCTCACACTCTAAACACAAAGCCCTAAACAGCTCAACATCCTTATATGGTAGAAATAAGGACCCCCCCCAATCTAGATAACAGAAACATCACATCTTGAATACAAATTCCCAAGATTCACTCAAACCTTAAGACATTGACTTCAATTGGTTCAGAGACCACCAGCTTTGGAACACCGACCTTCAATGAGTTAGAGACTTCACAGTGGACAGATTTGTCCAAATACTTCAGACTCAAGCCTTAGATAACAAACTCAAAGATTTCAGAGATTTTGTACCATGATCACAGATCCCAAAATACCTCAAATTGAATAGTTTGGAATACAGACCATCAATGAATTCAGAAACCTGGCAATCTGAACACAGACTTCTAGGTACTTCAGACTCAAAACTTGGACCCTTATGGGGCAAAGATCTTGCACTCTGAAGTCAGACACCAAATACCTCAAACACAAACTTGGAACACAGAGCTCTAAAAAGTTAGAAATTTCACACCCTGGACACAGATGCCCAAACACCTCAGACTTGATCCTTGGAACATAGACTAAAAAAAATTCAAGGACCTCACACCCTAAACAATGGCCCCAAATAACTCACACTAAAACCTAGAGACAAAGATAACTCACACACAGAGTGAAAACACCTCCACTTCAGACCCTGTCACTGACCCTCTAAGGGCTCAGAGACCTCACACTCTGAGAAATGGGAGCAGTTGCTAAAGCGTACAGGTGTCGCAATGGCTGAGGGGTGGAGAAGCTGTGTGTGACTCGGACTAGGAATCAGGTGTGCCTTAGAATTAGGGCTGACTCTGAAACCTTGTGGGGGATTCGACTGGAAGGAGGATAGGGGTGGTGTGGAAAAGAACATTGATTTCACAAAGTAAAGCAAAACTCTATTTTCACCATTTTGTCCAGGATCACTTTTCTTTTTTTAAAAAAAGGCTATTGTACAAATAATACATATTTATTGTTTGAAGAAACACTCAGCGCACCCTGTTGGAGTAGAGGTTTGATCCACTGGCAGCAGGAATAATCCTCATACATCATCCCAAAGACCCAGGTTCACATCCCAGGGCCAGGGGGAATGATGAAGATGAACAATTAAAGAAAAATGCTTATTCTTCTGTTCTTTTTATAAAAAGATCCATATTCATTAAAAAATTCACATAACAACTACTTGTACATGGTATACTGCATCCTTAGCCCATTTTTCTATTATTTTTTCTTCTCTATAGTACAGTTGCTTTATATGTTAAGTATCTTTAAAAATATGTTCATTTTTAATGTATAGGGGATTTAATCCAGTATCAGGCATGAAAAATCCTAAAAGTTTGCATTTGTCATTGGTTTTCTTTATAAACAATGTAACTATTTCTTTATTAGCACTTACTGAACAATGAGAAGTCCTACTTTTTATTTTATTAAAGGAACATAGGATCATACCATCATATAGGCTGACGGTGTGATTCATTGTATGGCAACATGTCTATATAATACATGAAGTTTACCACCAACAATTCTATCCTCATACAATTGGCCCTTTTTACCTTATTTATCCATTCCCCTACCCCTTCCCTTCTGGGGAAATGCCCACCTTAAAATTACATTATTGATAGTTTGGGGGGTTTATTCATTTGCTTCTTTATATTCCACATAGGAGTGAAACCAGCTGGTATTTTTCATTTTCTTTCTGACTAGTGTGGCTTTAACAGAATCATTCCAGTTCCATTCAAGTTCTTGCAAAAGGCAAGATTTCATCTTTCTTAATATTGAGTATAAAGACCACAGCTTCTTTAACAAAACACAAAAAAATCTTGGATTCTGAAATCAAAAGTTGGTAGTGAGGAGAGGGGAGGGAACCTGAGGTTGAGAAAGTAAGACAGTGGTGACCAGCACTAGAACTCTGGTGGCGGCTGTGATATGATATGAGGTGTGACTGAGATGTGAATCTGTTTTCCTGAAAATCATATAGGATTGCAAACAAATCATCCATTTTAAAAGGAAAAAAATACATTATTGAATCCTCCTAATCCTGTGAAGATGGGACTCCCATTAGCTCAGCCCTGCAGATGACAAAATAGAAACATAACATGGTGAGTCGCTTGAAAGGAGTAGAGCCAGACTGTGTGTTAGAAGTTGTCAATACACCTTATTCCTATTGAATAAATGTTTAGATGTTAATTTATAATGATGTACACCTGAAACCCATATAATGCCATAAACTGATGTTACAGCAATAATTTATCAATGTTAAGCAGATCACTTAATTTTATCTCGAAAACATAATTGATTCCCTTAAAAAAAAGCAGGAGCAGGCATATACTGAATGGTTTCTCATCTCTGAGAAGACATTTAAAATAAATCATTTATCCAAAATAATGTAATAAGGGGAAACATAGTTCATCTTCCTCAACTTCTTCCAAATAAAATGTGTAAAATATGATATTCAGTGCTACATTACTAAAATCAAAACGAATGCATCTGTGAAAACAGAAGAGGTATAGGACAAATCTTTGAGTCTTCCAAGACCATCCTGATTAATTCTATATTCTTCTTATCCTACTACTCTTTCTTCATGAGAATTGTTTTATATAATCTAAAACTCCCCACTATTAACCTCATGTAAAGCTTTCAGTGATTCCCCATGGCAATATTCAAACATTTTCAATTACCCTTCAAGGCCATTCGCCATATTGCCCCAACCTGCTTTCAATCCGATTCTTCGCCCACCTTCAAGAATAAGACTATGAATGATTTTACTTTTTCTAGATTGATCTTTTTATATTCTTCCATGTTAAATGCAATAGTGAGAACAAGAGAATTTTAAAACCAGGGTTTTAAGCTTCATCTTTAAGAGAAGAAACTGGTGCCTGGCAATGTAACTAGTCCTGGGTCACGTGGCATAGAAGAGGTCACAGTACAGGCAGAACTTTGTTTTTTCAAATCCTCTTGGAGATGCTACGTCCTGAACATATCAGATGTGCTAGGCAAATGTGATATCTAATGTGCAGCCAGCTTTGTTCTGAATAAGAGAAATGAGTCAATGTAAGAATCACATGCACATCAGTCGAGCACTTTCAAAGCAATGAAACACGACAGGGGACTTGGTGAGGAACCCTGTACATGAGAGTGTCAGCTGTCCATTACCAGAAGAAGCAGCAGGGAGTAAGGGAGCCCAGGGGAGAGCTGTGAACTTCGACTCTCAACTCCACCAGGACTGAACTGAAGCCCCGTATGGAAGGGTCCTGAGAAAAGGTTTGTTACCCTCACTCTAAGACCCAGTCACCATAAAACACTAAAATCCAAATTATTAGCATTTGAGACTCTTCAAAAAGTTAAAAATAGAAATTTCTTATGATCTAGTTATCCCATTTATTGGCATTTACCTGAAGAATACAAAAAAACTAAGAGATATGTGCACCCCCATGTTTGTTGTAACATTATTTACAATAGCGCATAGCTGGAAACAGCCTAAGTACTCATCAACAGATGAGTGGATAAAGAATATACAGGCATGCCCTGTGGCTCCAGTGGCTGAGACGGTGTCGCGTGGATCATGTATAGCCCAGGGACTCAGATTTCAGAGACACTAGGGCTGGGGTGAAGAAAAACAAAATGCACAACTACATAAAGATGTTTCTTCCTCCTCTTCCTTCCTTCCCATCCTCTTAAAAATATGGTATATATGCATAGTGGAATATGACTCAGCTATCAAAAAGACAAAATCCTGCCACTTACACCGTCATAGATGAACCTACAGGGTATTAGGCTTTGTGAAATGAGTTTAGATAGAGAAATAGAAACACCATATAATTTTTACTCATAAGTGGTAAATGAAGAAACTAATCAAACAAATGAACCCAGTTAAACAAAAATAGACTTTTTGGTGCACCTCTGTGACTCAATAGCTGGGTGCATGCCATGTGTATCCCGGGGACCTGGGTTGGAACCTGGGCCAATAGGAAGAAAAAAAAATAGACTTTTAGTCTATAAGACCAAATTAGTAGTAACCAGAAAGGAAGGGATAGGGGCAAATCAAGTAACAGGGTTCCATTAACGGGGTGAAGGACAAAATTGGACTGTTAATGGCATAATTAATGTATTATATACAGATGTTGATTTGTTGAATTATGATGATGCTCACCTTAAACCTATATAAAGTTATAAATCAGTACTCCTTCAATAAAATTTTAATTTAAAATTTTTGGTCTAGGTTTTTGGTAAGGAATTCAAGTAGAAGATTTGGTAGAAAACCACATTTTCTCCTGTCTCCTGTTGTTCATTATGTTAGAGGCCACACACACACACACACACACACACACACACACACACACACACACACAGGCACACTAATTTTCACCCCATTTATGGTAGAGCTGTAGAATACAATTGTTGGGGTAAGAGAAGGAGAGGAATTATATCTTGCTTTTAGTTACCATGTTAGTACTTTAACTTCTACACATATTTCTCATTTTTCAAGCAGTCATCTTAAGATCTCAATGGTGTTACTGGTACTAAAATCATTTCTGAAAAACTGCCTTCAAATCCCAAAGCAGAAGTATTCCAAGTATTTACGACTAATGCAAAGGTGTATCTTTTGATAATAAACTTCCATTTTGAGAAGTAGTCAGATGATGTTTAGGATCACATCTGATCAAAAGGGTAGAGAATCCAGTCGACCCTAAACAGGCAGTGACTGAAATGAAAGAAGACTGATTTCTTTGTGTGTTTTTGAAAAACAACTCTAAAAAAGGAACACCAGGAAAACTTTATGGCTTGCCTATGGCTTCTGAAAATAAATATAGGTTGTCAATCAAAAAACTTGAAAGACCAGTACTTAGTGAAAATGAGAAATTTCTAAGCATGGGACAAAGCGCAAGTCACTTTGAAGCCCAAGAAACCCAAGTTCAAATCCCATTGCCACTGCTTCCTACATGTGGGACCTGGACTATTCCCTCTAAGATATCTGGAACTCAGTTTCTTCAATGTGTTCAGTCCTTCCTACCTTCTATGATTTTTAGGGAAAATGGACAGACTCTGTGTGAAGTTTCCAGCTCAGTTCTTGGTAATAGCATACACTTGATAAATGGTAGATCTTTTCCTTACTATTATAGTGAGGTTTTTCTTATGTTACTGTAGTTTATAGGTACATTTTATTAAATTTGTGTTCCTCATGAAAACAAAGGTTTTTGTCAAATATTTGGGATGTAAAAATGTTAAGTGTATTTCTAGACTACTCCCTTCTCCCCTGATATTTTATCTGCTCCTCCTTCCACACATGCCATGTGCCTTCTTAATTACCATTTGTTTCATTTAGAATGAGCTTCTTAGGTCAAAATGCTAGAGGTTGTGGACACTAGAACTCTGGTGCTGGCTGCAGTGTGACATACACATTGGCTAAGGTGTGAATCTATTATAAACTAATGAAACAATAATTTTTAAATGTCAGTGAAAAAACAGAATTAACTCCTTCATTTTCAGACAAGAGACAATAGCCAGAGCCTGTTTCATCCAAGATCATACCTGATTAGATCCCGAATGCCTTGTCAATGTTGTCTGACTCCAAATTAAGTGATATTACCACTCTACCACCTGCTACCTATCCTACCAAGGTATTTCAGGAAGCTAACATTAAGGGTCTACTCTGTATTCTTAATTAAAGTTATTTCCTTACCACACCCATAACCCGAAATAGGCAAGAACGATTACTAGTCTCACTTTACAAATGAAAATGTTGATGTTTAAACAGGGTAAGGAATGTGTCCAAGGACACACAGTGGTTACCTTATGAAAGACACTGGTTCAAATCGAAGAAAACTTCAGAATCATGGGAATCAAATGTGAAGCTGAGAAAACCTATGCCTACCAACCCTACCACTGACTTCCCAGCTGCCAGCAAAACCCCACTGTCTATCTCTTCCTGAGCCAGATCTCTAGCCACAGCTGGAGAGAAATCACCAATGGACTTAGTCAGCAATGTCTGAAGCCAATGTCTTTTAGCTACAAAACATTCAGGAACAGAGTTCCCAGCCCTAGCCCTAGGACACCAGCTGTGAGAAGCTCAAGATGCTCAGAAGACCTAAATTATCAGAGATTAGGTATACACTTTGCCTCTTCAAGCTCTGGCTGGCTCTTCACTAAAGTAAGAATTTGGACCAGAAGACAAAGGTCTCTCCCACTCTTTGAGAGAATAATGCAGCCATGTCTGGGGTGTCGGAAGACATAGTGACTCTGAAATCAGAAAGGCCTATTGAGAAACTGCTCTCTTCTGGACTTGTGCCCATTCTTTTCAAAGCCTCAGCTCTCTCTCTGTACAAGAGAAACTGCATGAACCGCTGTGAATAAAACAATGGTTAACACATAACATCACTTTAAAAAGTCACACCCAATATCTCGCACTTGATCCATAAAGCAATTTTCCTTTCCTACCTGATTCTAAGTCTTAGACCACAATGCCTTGGTGCTGTCCCTGTGAAGCCCACAATAAATGTCACACATGCGCAATAGTGATTCTCCAGCTGGCAACAGTTCATCCCCCTCCCCCACCCCCTGCACCTATCAAGCAACTTAAACTTCTGTAAACACTGTTCCACTTATGTCACGCATATGCTTCACATATTTCAGCCTTTTCTGTCTCAGAGTATAGGTTTTTAATCTCTCCAAATCCTATCAATTGTTCAAGATCCAGTTTAGTTCTCATCTCCTCTCTAAAGCCTTTTTGAGCTTTTGTTGGACTCATCTATGATTTCTTATGACGCTTAGCATCAGTACCCTAACACGTTATCCTGCTTTGTTCATATCTCTTTCAGTGGAGTGGTAATCACTCCCATGTTAGACCTTTCAGCTCTTTAAGGATGGGAACCATGTCCTATAAGCCTCTATGTGATCACGCCGAACAGTACAGAACTGAACGCCTACAAATGGGCACCAGAGGTTTCATCGATGAGTAATTGGTTGTTTTTCCCTCTCAAGTCACAGTGATCTCATTTGTAAAATGGTAGGACTGAGAACACCACCTTCTAACTCTGATGCTCAATAGAACCATGAAAATTAAAGGCCCCAAACTTTTATCAGAAAAAGATAATAAATGTTAGCCAATGGTATTACTGGGTCATGTTTTGAGCTACCACATAGATGATTTCATAATAGTTATCACCTCCCTGGAAACTCCAGAAGACTAACATTTACCCTTTCTCCTTCCACCAAAACTAATAGCAGAATCTTTGACATGAAACATCAAATCACGGCTGGAGCAGCAACCTCTAGAAGGTTCTACAGAGTTTGGTGCAAACATTGCAGGTTTAATGTGTGGCTAATGGGACATCGTATTTTTACACTGTAAGTAATGTAACGATGAATTCCAGCTGTAGGAGGAACTGCCCTTCTGCACGAACCTTTTCAAAAGGAGTCCTGTGCTGCCTCCTTGTAATATTAGCGTGGGAAAGTGGAATTCATTCCTGGGGTTTGAGGACATTGTTAAAAAAGAGGAAAGAAAGAAAACAACTCTAAGGAAAAAGGACGCCTTTCTTCTGTAGCGCCCCATGCCTCCACCAGGTGGGTGGACTCAGAGCAAGTGCTTACAAAGTCTTGGTCACCAAGGACAGAGAGGTGGCCTGGAGATGAAGACAGGGCACTGAAAGAGAGTTCAAGAGGCCAGAGAAAAAAATAGCTTCCCTTTCTTAAGTGGAGCTCCAATAGGGTCCACCTGACTTCATTCTGTTTCAATCTAATCATGAGAAATTTCTATTTTATTATACTCATAAGAAAGCAACAAACCCAAATTGAAAGACCCTCTACAGACCTGATTACTCAAAAGGGTTCAAGTCAGGAATTACCAGGAAAGACTGAGGGACTGCCACAAACAAGACAGAGAAGACAAATGCAATGTGGAATCCTAGAATGGATCCTAGAAGACAAAAAAAGTCAGTGGAAAATGGAATGAACTCTGAATACATTTTGTAGTTTGGTTAATAGTATCAAGGTGAGTGCCTTCCTTTAGATCAACTCTCTGTGGTTCTATAAGATATGACCATCCAGGGAGGCTGGGTAAAGGGGAAGTTTAAAAGAGGAAACACATTGTCCTCAGTATCAAAAAGACAAGTTTCCCTCCACATACCTGCTTTCCTCTGAGAACTCAACAGTGCCTCTCAAAGGCCTTCAGTTGCAGTAACAACAAATCAATTCCTCTGGCTGAAGGAAGAAGCTGCTGGACCTGCATTTTTCAGATCATTAAAACCACCCCTTTGGAAGGCACTATTTCTAGAAAAGCAGTAGTTCTTCCTGTCCCCCCCCCTAATACAGATTATAAAAAACACCATTTCACTTCATTATCTACAAGTGTTAATATACATCTGATGTTGTACAGTATATAAACACAAGCTATTGGGACTGGTCCATGGGGAATTTATTGTCATGCTGGGTATTCTGGTTCTATTCTGTGGAACGGCACTGTTTCTCCTCCTTGGTCAGACTGCTGCCATGGTCTTTTAGAGGGAGAGTAGGCACATCAGATGGGTGGCATTAAGAAGAGTCAGCAGCTAGAAGGATCCTGGGACCCTCAAGGCATCTTTGCAAAACGTTAGTGCGAAGATTCATCATCACTCTTCAGGTTTTCTGAGATGGTGTCATAATTTTCATTGTCATTATCATCATCTGAGTTCTGCACGGTGACCAGAGTCTATCCGGCAAAGGGTATATTTTCGTGAAAGAGCCGATGATTGGCCGCGCCGAAAACCAAAAGAGGCATTGATACAGCCAGCACCGCCTATGCTTGTATGTCACTGCAATTCAGGGTTAACTGGGACCAAGGCTTCACCAAGTAAAGCAGCAGATCATCATGACCCTGTGAGCTGTCCCATTGGCACCCACAGGTACTGCATATACTCAGGCTCTGTGCCACACTCCTTTCTTGGGCTTGGTAAGTTTGTCTCTAAAAAAGGGCTGAATACTCAGTTGTGAGGGTCATTTCCAGTTCCAACATTCCAAAATTCTGCTCTTTGAGATGTTTTCCCTTTTATATGAAATCCTCCAAAACCATCAAAGAATCATTGTCATTACTGCATCATCCAAATTCCATTTTGCCAATCCTCTTTTTTCAAAGTGCATTCCCCAGGCCACACTTCAGAGAACTTTACGTTGGGAGAAAATGTCAAGGAAGAGCAAGAGCATAAATGGTTCTCTGTGCACCAAATCATTCGGCGACCCCAAAACCTCTTCTTGTGGAGGCATATGTGAACTGTCAGCTTCAAGGGGCGCCTCCAGCACCCCTTCGATGAGCCCCAGAAAGAAACGTGTCTGAGCTGTAGACCTTGAAGATTTTCAGAAATGGCCTTGGTTTTGATGTTCCTTCCATGGAAATCTTAACTTGTTGCATCAGGAACCCCAGTGCAACCCAAAGCCAGATATGAAGAACGACAGAAACCGTTCCACTGCAAGCTGTGCAACCTACATGTGCACTCTCAGCGATACCAGAAGAAAACAGGGGCCCCCAAGGGGCTCCGGAGAGACCTGATGGAGCAGGACCTCAGCAGACACAGACGCTGACGTCTAGATCGCAGGCTGGGGAGAGAGCGCCCCCTAGTGCCCGCCCCCACTCCCCATCACCATGTCCAGAAGAGGTTGGGTTGTGCCTCCCACCACCGCCAAATCCAGGTGACTCCTTCATCCTGGC
>RJWH01006602.1:0-14229 GCA_004363575.1 Solenodon paradoxus
TTCCCCTGCCTGCCCCTGCCCATTCCCCTGCCTGCCCCTGCCCGCCCCTGCCCGCCCCTGCCCGCCCCTGCCCTCACAGCTGGCTCTAAAGGGCAGTGACTTTTGCGGGGCTTGACCAGGACACAGATCACCTCCTGGGAGGGCGGCTCCCAGCCCAGGGCCTCCTCCCCCGGCCCAGTGGAGGCACTTGTCCCTGGTGCTGCTCTGGCAGCAACGCATGAGACCCAGGTGGCCTCTGAGGGCCTGGGCTCGTTGAGCGGGGCCGAGACCTGTGTGCAGATGTGGGCCTGGCCTGCTGCTTCCCCCAGGGGCGAGGGGCTCCGCACACCTGCGCACGCTGACCAGTGACAGCCGGGGCCAGAGGCGGCAGGCTGGCCCCCGTGCCCCGCTAGCCTGGTTCCCAGGCCTTGTATCCCCCTCTCCCACCGGACAGGAGAGGGAAGGTGGGCAGGTTCGGGCTGCCAGGCAAGGGGGAACCAGCTGTCCCCCAGACCCAAAGCCGTCAGGCTAGTGTCCCTTTTCTACTCTAGGACCCCAGAGCCACATGTCCAGCTGGAGATCTTCCCCTTGTCCCCCTCTGCTCTGTTGGCACCTGTCCATCTGATTCTAGTCCAGAAACCCCCTAATCCCAGAGATGGGCCTGGTGGCCTGTCCCCACCTCCTGTGACAAGCTGCTCCTTGCTGCCAGGCGGGAAGGGGCTCCCACTGGTGGAGCGCCAATTCCTGCCGTGTAGACTCCACCTGCTCTGACACTCAGGACCCTGAACTTGGAGCCGACCGACCTGCAGGGAGGGAGGCAGGACAGCTTGGCGCAGCCCTCCCATCACTCTGGCTCCACCCTGATCCTTTCCCTCCACTCCTACGAATGTGTCCACCAGTGCGACCTGGCCAGGACTCTGGAGCCAGGGCAAAGGCCTTGGCACTGCAGTTGTGTGGCACAGGTTCAGCCTGGAGGGTGAAGGAGGTGGGCAGTGGGACCCCTCCCAGCTCCGGCCCGTCCTGGGAATCCAGCAGGTGCTGTGCCTGTGGGGCTGACTCAGGTGCCTGGGGGATCAGCCTCGGATTCAAGGCGGAGGGGAGGCGCATGCTTTTAAGGGCTCCTAGGTGGCTCTGAGCAGGAGCTGCTGGCCGTAAGAGACCTCCTCTTGATGATCCCAGGAGGCTGTCAGGGTGATGACAAGGCAGACACAGCCCACTAGAGCAGAACAGCTGCCCTGCCCCACCCCGGCCCGCCGGGCTTCTTCTGGGAAGCCAGGAGAGCTGCTCCTCCTGGTGCCAGACCCACCCTCAGGCCCTGCTGCGTGCTTCCCCGCCTGCCTGTGAGGACGGCTCCAGGACTTCGGAGCAAGGCTGCGGCACTCCCAGGCTGAGGCAGTGTCCACAGACGTGTGCCATGTCTGCATCAAAGGCACACAGAACCTGGTCCAGAGTCAGGGACCCTGCTTGACCAATGCTGTCTGGCCCGGGCCTGGGCCAGGACCCGGGGTGGCCTCACCCCTGCCCAAGCACGGCGGGCTCCTTCTGTGGGGGCACTGAGTGAGTCTGTGCGTGCAGCTGGGCGCTCTGAACACGAGGTGCGTGTTTTCAGAGCACTTCACGGCAGGGCCGAGGGCATGGCCCCAGGGTCCTGAGGGGCTGGTTTGGGTTCACAGGCTCAAAGATGTTTATTGCACTCATAAAAAAATCCGTTTTCAGGCCAGGGGGAGTGTCTGGACCAGCAACTTGGAGCAGCCCAGCTTTGAGCCCAAGGAAACTGTCCACGTGGGGCCCAGGGCACCTCGGAGGCCCTGTCTTCTGCTTGTCTGCTGCTCACCGGGGCTGGGCCCTCCCAGAGGCTCCAGGGTGCCCAGGAACTGGCGCTGGCAGCCTGGGGGACATGGGCCTTTTCCCAAGTCAGCATCCAAGAGGCTGAGGAGGCAGAGGGGTGGGTGCCAAGGTGCAAAGGCCTCGCAGGCACTGAGTCCCCAGGTCAGCTGATTGAGGCTCCCGTAGGGAGGAGCCCCGCCTGGGACTGCAGCCCAGCACTGGTCAGAGACTAGCCCCAGCCTGGGGTGCTGGCCATACTGATATGCCCGCTTCCTCACTGCAGCAGGGCAAAGGGACCCTGCCCAGCAGGGCTTTGTGCATGAGAGGCGATTCTGGGAGAGAAGTAGCCCCCAAGCACAGGCTTCCAGGCACCATATGGACCTAGGGTGGAAGAGAGGCCTGGGGGGCACGCTGTGCAGGAGCATGGGGGCGCCTGCTGGCCTCGGTGACATTTACCTCTCCAGGGGGCATTCCGACCACATGCCGGCCCAGAGCAACCCACCCTCTGGGCCTTAGCAAGACCCCCTCCAAGTGGGGGTGTGCTGGGCCGGGCTCCAGGGGTCTCTTGGGTCTTACCCCAGATCCCATGAGACCCCATGACCCGAGGCACCTGGTAACTGACAAAGCCCAAGGAGGGGTGTGCTTGGGGGTCACACGTGCGTGCGGAGGTCTGCTGTGCCTACACTGTGTGCACCCTGGTGTGGACAAGGCCTAGCCCCACCCTCTGCACCCTGCCTGGGGCCAGCACCCACCTCATGCACCCTGTTCCCAACCCGTATGCCCCTACCTGTCAGCCTTGCCCACCTTGGGTCCTGGCTCTGCCTGGGTCAACCCCTGTGTCACAGGTCAGTGAGGTGGCCCCACTTCCCAGCAGGTGTGCCCCAGGTGGCTGGCCAGTCATAAACCCGTGACCCTTGGAGACCACCAGCAACTGGCATGTGGGACAGGAGGGGCAGTGAGTTCCTTCTCGGACTCGTCCCACACCAGACCCACAGACTCCTGGGCACCAAGGAGGCATCCAGGTCCCTGCTGTCACCCCAGGGGCACCCATCTGTGTCCACTTGGTGCCCACTCAGCCCTGCCCACCTGTGCGCAGAGCTCTGGGAGCACCTGCCGCTTTTTCTGGGAAGGTGGGCATGGGGTGAGGGTCCAGCCTGGGTGCCCACCATACATATTGCCATGTTGTGAAGGGGGAACTCTGCTTCTGGCTGATCCTGTCCTCCGCCTCTGGAGGGCTTGGGAGCAGGGAGGAGGGGTCAGGAGGCAGGTCGGCCCAAAGCCACACACATCGCTACTTCCTTCCTCAGCTCCCTGTGGGACCCCTCTGCGGCCAGGACCCTAATGACAAGGTCAGCACCAACCTGGGCAGTCCTCTCAGCGACACCGCTCCTCTGGGGGCAGGTGGGGCCCTAAGCGCCACCCACTGCCCCTGCCATGGGGCTGGAGGGCGCTAGACAAGCCTTGGGCCCCAGCCTCTGACTGGGCAGGTGGAGGTCGATGGGAGCTGGGCCGGTCCTGGGGGAAAGCTGGAGTAGGGGTGAGAAGGGAAGATGCACCGCTGCTGAACTGCCCAGGCCCCCTTGCCAGTTGGGCAGGACCTGGGGGACGTGACCAAGCCAAGGGAGGAATGCCGCCGTATTGTCTGGAGTACGTGCCCGTCTGCTACCGTATTTACCAGCGCAGGGCTGCTGGGATCAGAGCTTAGACACCAGCCTCACTGCAGGTCCTGGGACCCCTAAGGCAGGACTGCGGCTTGACCAGGCAGGACCGGCTTCTCCCTCCGCAGGGATCAGGCTGGGTGGGCACCGTGGAGCTGGGCATAAATAGCTCGGCCTGAGGACTGTTTGGTGGGGCGCCGGCCTACCCGGCCACCAGCACCACCTGAGGGAGCGGGAAGCCTGGGGGACACCCTGGCGGCCTCTCCCTCACCTCCTGCCCGCTCTTGTCACTTCCCTGAACACTTACCACCCCAGCCCGTTCTCAAGAACGCACATGGGAGTGACCCTCTGGAATCATCACTCCGCCTCCTGGCCTCTGAAGGCAGGTGAAACAGAGCTCTGGTCTCCCACTGCTTCCCCGCCCCCTGGGTTTGCACTGCCTGAAGCCCAGTGGTTCCTCTCCAGCCCAGGCCCGGCCAGTGGTGCAGTGCCCGCGGCGCCTGCTCCGCTTGCCCCTCCGAGAGGACCACCCGGGCCCGGGAGTGGCCTAGTCAACTCCTGACTTGGAGGGGGTGACCCTGGACAGGAGGGACCTGGCATGGGGGCGGGGGGCCGCCTCAGGTTCTGGAACCCTCCACACAGGTGTCCAACTGGAGCCAGGTTGCCCCCCCATTGGACCCTGCCCAAGGTCATGGGGTTGTCACAGAACCTGCCAGGAGACCAGGCGTCCCGTCAGCCCCCAGGCTCTGGCCACACCAGTGTGCTGGGCAGGAAGACAGCACACCAGCGCCCTTGGACCTGCAGACAGGCGTCCCCCACGGGAGCGCTCCCACAGACGCCGTCTGTCGTCCACTGCGTCTGCCTGCGTCTGCCTGCGTCTGCCTCTCCCACACCCGCCAGACCCCAGCAGACGCTGAACCTGCAGAATGGGGGGACCCCGGAACCCACCCGCCCACACAGCAGCCACCCCTGCTTGTGGCTTCGGACAAGCGTTCAGGGAAGTGACAAGAGGGGGCAGGAGGTGAGGGAGAGGCCACCAGGGTGTCCCCCAGGCTTCCGGCTCCCTCAGGACCGGGCAGGGCGGCGCCCCACCAAACACGGTCCTCGGGCCCAGCTGTTTATGCCCGGCCAGCTGGGGCACCTGGGCAGCCGCCTCCTGGCTGGAGCCCAGCTCTCGAGGGCCACCACCCGCCCCCTCGATGGAGGGGCCCAGGGTCTCAGGCGCAGAAGGGGCGTGGCTGGCACTGGGGGCGGACCCTCAGTAGGGGCCACTGGAGGTCGGGGGGCTCGCGATGGCCGGGCGCCCCCCGTCAGGAGGGGAAGGGGCGAGGGCGGTGAAGGTGCGGACTCCGGGCCCCCCTCGCGGGTCATGCGCGCAGGCGGGTGCGCGGAAACCTGCCTGTGCGCTGAGCACCCGGCAGCGCCTACCTGCCGCCGCACCTTCACCGCGCGCCTCTGCCGCCCGGGCTGCCGGCGCTGCGCCCGGCGACTTCTGCTCAGAGCGGCTCCGCGCACGTCCCCGCACACGTCAGCGCTGCCTGGCACCGCCCTGACCCCACCCCGCGCTGCGGCGGGAGGCGCGTCCCCACTGCCCCTCGACGGCACGGCCGTCTGCCCCGACCGGCCGAGTCGTGCCCGCGCCCTCCGAGCCGTTTCCCGCCGCCTGTGCGCTGGCGCGTCGCGTCTGCCCGGCTCAGGTGCGAGCGCAGCCCGCCCTCCCGCTACGCCCCCGGCCGTGCCCTGGGACAGGGAGGGGACGCAGCGGCCTGCACCCAGGCCTTACGGCGTCCGCTGACGCCTGGGTTCCCGACTGCCGGCTCAGCGGACCTCCCTCCCCAGGCCCTCCAGGGCGGTGCGGCCGGTCCAATCTTGTGCTTCCACCGGGCCCGGCCCGCGCAGCCCGCGCAGGGGTTTGAGCAAGGCGGGCACCCTCTGTTTCCCATTCCCCTTCGGCTCTGCAGGAAGCCAGATGACCGGCCGCTGTCCCTCCCCACTCCAGGGTGCTCCCCATCCTCAGTGCTGGGAGAGGACGAGGGCTGCGTCCTGCCCAGGTAGGGTTGTCCCTGCTGGTCCTCAGCAAGCTGTTCCAGCCCCATTTTTCTCTTCAGTAGCTTGGAAAGCACTAAGGCTTGAGGTGCCAGGGAGTGTGGCCTTTGGAGACCTGGGCTCAGGACACTCCTTGGTGACAGCCACCAGCAGGAGCCAGAGGGGCCCTTTCCACCTAACCAGCCTTAAAGGGACACGGTGTCCTGGGGCTTCAGGCCAGGTATTGGTAGGTAATTCTCGAAGACCCCCAACTTGCCCAGGATGGGGGAGGGCTGCCCCACTAGAGGCTTCAGGTGCCCCCAGCTCAGTAGAGGTGGTGGGCAGAGTCCACCTTCCAGACCCTTCTGACGGCAAGTCCCCTGAGGCTTGCTGCTTCTCCAGAGAGGCCACCCAAGGAGCCCCTCCCTCACCCAAGCACTAGAGAAATGGCCTCAGAGGTCACGGCCAGAAAGCCTGCCGGCCAGCCCCCAGCCCAAGCATGGCCTGGCTGATGAAAGCCATTTCGTTTTCAGGAGCCTTTAGGGCAGGGTGGAGGGTCCCAAGGGGGCTTGGAAATCCAGCCCAGCTTCCCTGGCGCCCACCTGCTGCACAGCAGCTCTTGCGGGAGCGCTGGGAGAGGCGGGGAGTTCCCGGGGCAGGGCCCCAGACGACCCTCGCTGGTACTTCCTGCCCCGTAGGCACCACCCGCCCCTGCCTCCATTACCCAGACCCCCACCCCACCCTCCGGGGTCCCTCCTGCTACCACCCGACGTGCCCTGTCTTCCTGTGGCTTGGGCACTGGCACCCCACCACCCCAGAGAGGGAAAGCTGGGCCCCTGGCGCCTGCCCACCCCACCCCAAAACCAGGGCACTCAGAGTGACCAGCGAGCGGGTGGACCCAGCCGGCTGGGGCCTCTGCCCCTCCCACCACCTCTGAGGCCAGAGCTGGACTCTGAGTGCTGAGAGCTGGGAGGGCCTGGGTTTCAGCTTGTCTCCCAAAACAAGAGGACCCTGAGGGCCCAGTCGGAGGAGTTGGGGGTGGCCAGGCAGGGACACCATGGTCCTGCAGGGGCCCCCGGAGCCCAGGGGGAGGAGATGCCAGGCCTGATCCTTCATGGGTCTGGTGTGGGACCAACCTGGCTGCCCATCAGAGCGGAGATGGGCTCCGGCCGGGGCAGGCCTCCAGCCCCGACCTTGGGGCAGAGTTTCAGATTTGGGGGGGGGATGGGGGGAGGCGCATGGACCCCGCCTAGGAACGGCTTGCTGACTGACAGTCAAAGGCAGACCAAAGGGGCCTGGAGCAGGGCCCTCCCTGCCGGGAAGCCTGTGACCCCCACCTCACTCTGAGGACTAGGGCATCCCTCAGACACCCCCACCCGAGACTGAGCTGGGCCCACAGGCAGGCTCCACTCTGGTGCTGGCACAGAGGCGGGACCCTCCCTCTGGGCACCCTCAGGTGTGGCTTTAGGTGCCTTCCAGCCAGAGCCCCCAGTACCCCAATCCCCTCCCAGGGTTGGGCTGAGTGAAATATGGAAGGACTGGTGTAATTCTGGGGGGGCCAGGGGCACTCGGCCCCAGTGGCATGGCCAGTGCTCCGACCTAGGCTGCCCTTTTCTGAAACAGACGGAAGCCCCAGGACCCGTCACAGGAGTGCCCAGCACGGGGTAGGGGATCCCTTGTAAGCTACCCCTGGTCTGCCACGCCCACCCATCCGCGTCACCCTGGGTGGCTGGGAGTCACGCATGTGTAGATCCCCTGCAGGCCCTGGAGCATTTCCCGAGGCCTCCAGATTGTCCCCCGTGCCCTCCCCAGCCGCTGTGCCTGAGGGTGACCTGGAGGAGCTGTGTCTGTCCCCATTCCCAGGCACCCAGGTAGATTTGGGTGCAGGGTCCCCTCTGTCTCCAAAAACCATCCTGAGGGCCACCCTGTGCTAGCCGGCCTGTGGAGGGTGGAGACAGGCTCCCAACTAGGCCAGGTGTGGACATCAGAGAAGCTTCCAGGGCCTGATGGAGTCATGCAGACCCCCATCTTCAAGCCCTAAGAACCCACCACTGGACCCCAAGCTTCATCCTGGCCTGCCTGCTGCCCATGCCGCTCATGGAGAGTGGGGAGCAGTTGTGGACAGCACTCTAGTGGTCCTGCCTGCCCGGGTCCTGGCCCAGCCCCTTCCTCCTTAGGGACAGGGACTGTCAGCTGTCCTCACACCACACATTCCCGACGTCAGGCTGGACAGGCTACCTTTTCAGATTGCCCAGGGCAGTGGGCCAAGGCCCAGGGGTGCAGGGGAGGCAGGCCCCCGCTGCTGGCTCACCTGCACCCCCTCTTAGGCTGGGAGCCTGGGCGTGGGAGAGGGGGGCCCAGTGGAGGGGGCCCGGTGGCTGCGTGGGAGCCCCCGCACTGGAGCTGTGCAGGACAACCAGCTCTTCAGTTTGAAAACGGCCCTCCATAGCCCTGCCAACCGCGGCAAAATCATGAAGCAATCACCCTCCAGCCTCCTGCCTCCTTGGTAACTGCCAACTGCTTCGTCTGCAGTCAGCTCATCCTGCTGTGTTGCCCAAGGGCGCACACAAGGCGGGGCCACTCGGGGAGCTCGCAGCTGACCCGTCGGAGCTCTGGCAGTGCTGCCGCCTCCCGCGAGAGATGGGCCGCAGGGCCAGGCGCAGCCGCTGCCTGTGTGGTGCCCACGTGGCCGGGCCAAGGTGCCACACGGGGCCTCGCTTGCGGGCGCTGCCCCCGGACTGCTGAGTGCTTGGAAGGCCCGTCTGTCCCCGTCCTCCGCCCACATTGAACCAGGTTGTCTCCTCTGTCGAGTTTGAAGAGCTCTTTACGCACATGTGCCAGCCAGTCCCAGCGCGGCCTGCATGTCCTCCTCTGCCCGCAGTTGCTGTCTTGCTCTCGTGCTGTCCTCTGAACAGAGGTTTGCTCTTCTCTCCTTTGGTGCCTCCATGCAGAGCTAATACGCCGTTCCACGAGGATTGGCCCGCTGCCTTGGACGTGGGTGACTTGGAAGTGGGCGCCGAGGTCCGCGCCACGTGGATCTGCCCGGGCTGTGCCTCCCTGGTGGTCTGCAGCGCTGCTGCTGAAGCCTCTGTTCTGGTCAATTAGAGGCGCGCCCTGTGGCTCGGGCGTGACGTCTGCGGCTCGGGTGCCGTCCAGCTACAGCCCAGGACCCAGGTTTGCGACCTGGGGTGGGAAACAACCAAAATGAACCAGTAAATCAATAGAGTGCCGCTTCCTCCTCTCGCCTCCTGCCCGCCTTCTTTATTCCTACCGCCTGGTCCTTCCGCCAAAAAAAAAAAAAAAAAAAAAAAAGAAGCAGCGGCTCTGCAGGGCCAGCAGCTGTCCTGTCCCCACTCCGACTCCAGGGGGCAGCAAAGCCCCGCTCGGCACTCCCCCAGCCCTGAGCTCAGTGGGCAGAAACCCAGCGTCCTGGAGGCCTTAGTGACAGGTCTGGGGAGGACCGAGCCTGCGGGAACACGGAGCCCCTGCACTGGCTGGCAGCCCCGCAGAGCAGCCCGTCTCTGGGTGGGCTGGCGAGGCCTTCCCCTCTCAGCTTAGTCTTCTGTCCTGGACGCTAATCAGGAGTGGCCCCTTGTGTCCGGGCTCCCCTGCCCCCACCTGCTGCCCCTCGCGTGTCTGGTCCTCACAGCTGCAGAGCCCACCAGCCCTGCCTCCGTCCCTGGCCACTATTCAGGTGCCACCTGGCAATGGGCTCCCTTGCAGCACCGCTCTGGGGCCCCGCCAGGCTGTGCTCAGGCCACCCTCCCGACTGAGTTCAGTTCCCCGCCGCCCCTCCAGAGCGGGGTGATAGCACCATTCCCACCTTGAGAATGGCGGCATGGGAACGAGGGGGAGCCAAGCCTGCCCAGTACACGGAGGACCCCAGCGGTTCCTCAGGTGGAAACCAGCAGCGGGCCACCCTGCCCGGGACCCTCACCAGTGAGGTGGCATGCAGGGGCAGCCCAGCACCCCTCCAGCCCGCGGGAGGCCCTGCCCAGCCTTCTACCCCACCCTGCACTCAACTGGGGCTTAATGGGACTGTGGGGCTGCTGACTGGGGACCCTGGCCCTGGCCCAGCAGTGACAACAGCTCCAGGGTGTGCGAGGCCAGGGAGGCATCGGGGGCTGGTCTGGCTCTGTGGGGGTGTGCCACAAACTCCCTTGGGTTCTTCATTCCACCCCAGAGGGGTGGGCCTCCCACTTGGGGACATGGTGACAGAATGCCACGTGGCCACCTCCCACTCACAGGCTGCGGTCTGTACAGCAGGCGAAATGGCGAAGGACGGTGACGTGACACCAGCACCCTCGCTCTAGGCGGCCTCTGCTGTCCCTGGGGTGTGTGTCTCTTCACCTGGGGCATGTGGAGCAACAGTCCTGCCTTTGCCTCCAGGCCTCGCCCTCTGGAAGACAGCAGCACGACCCCCAGTCCTCTCAACCGTTCCAGCGCTGTCCTTCCCACCACAGTCCCCTGCACACAGGGGCCGTGGGGAGCCTCCCCTGCTACCAGCCCCTGCTGGCTTGAAGGGAAGCCCCTTTTCCTGGATGATGCTGCCAACTGACCCCACGTGCCCGCTTTCCCCAGAACCCCAGCAGGGAATTGGCCCAGTCACTGGGGACCAGCATCCTCAACTGCAGGGCCCCACGCTGCCGCGGCCTCCCAGTCACCCCTGCCCTGATGCCCGTAGAGTTCTCCCCCAGGCCTCCTACCCCAGGTGTCCGGGATTTTGGGGTCCCTGAGAGGCCTGCAATGGTTCCACAGTGGGACCGGCTCCTGGCACCCAGAGTCCTGCCTGGAGCCAGAGGAAGGGCCTGCAGTCAGTGGCCAACTGCCCAGGTGTTCCGTGTCACCTGCCAGGCTGTGCTGCTCACGGGGCCAGGCAGGGTCCCTCAGCATCCAGAGCTGTTTCTGTTCTGTGAATGGAGACTGGCCCTGGTACTGTCAGCCACGCACAGGCCTGGGGGACACAGTCTCTTGTGGGCAAAGTGGTGACCCCGGAAGACCTGGGGCCTCAGCTGTGTCTGGCCCAGAGATGAGGTCTCTGCAGATGGAGACAATGCCAACGGTGCGTGGAGCAGGGTGGGCCCCGGCCCCCGGCCCCATAGAGCCGATACGGGAAGAAGGCCCCGTGACAACGGAAGGAGAGACTGGTGTGTGGCCCCAGGCCAAGGGCAGCCAAGGCTCCAGCAAGCGCCCCGGGGCCAGAGGCAGCAGAGGATTCTCTAGTCTCTTGACTTTGAATTTGAGCCTCTGGGACAGTGTCCCCCACCGTTTGTGGTCATCTGTCATGGCAAACCAGGCACTGGCACATGGTCAGCTGGTGGGCAGGCCCATCAGCCCCATGGGATGTCCCTGCATGTGTCAGAGCCCCTGGGCCCCCGGCGGCTCCAGAGTGACCTCTTTTCCTGATTACACGGTAAGTAGGAGATTTGGAAATCTGAGAAAAGTAACACGAAAAACTCACTCTGGGCCTGTGTGTTGGTCTTTGCAAGCTTAGAAGCAGCCATGTGCTCGCTCACGGCTCTGGAGCCCGGCGTGGCTGCTGCTTTGTGGTCTGGGCCAGAGGCATCTCCCTGGCAGTGAGAGGCGGGCGACAGTCCTGCGAGGCCGCCCTGGCGACCGGAGGGAATCAGACTGACCCCTTGGACTGCAAGGCTGAGGCACAGGTGCTGCTGCGTGTCCTGTCTTCACTCACAGGGCTGAGAGGTGAACTCATGTGAGGGCGCCCTGAACGATGTGGGATTTCTTTATCGCGGTCAGTTTTAAGACACCCCCTAAAGGACCTGGTCCTCACTCAACTCCCATTCCCCGCAGTGCGCTACCACAGCCAGGTGCTTACGTGCACTTTCCAGGCGCAGACCGGGGCACCTGGCTCCTGGACGCCCTCGTATGGGCTGAGCCGCGTCCCCCTAAAAGATGTGTCCCGCCCTAACCCCCAGCACCTCAGAATGCGGCTGGATTTGGAAACGGGTCTTTGCAGATGTAACTGGTTCAGAGGAGGTCACGCTGCAGTAGGGCGGGCCCTGACCAGGGGCGGTGTTCTCACGAAAACCATTAACAGGGCGGACACAGACGCAGGTCACAGGGCATCCCGACCCCACACCTACAGCCCCGCCCAGCAGAGGAGCCGGGCAAGAGCGGAGCCTCCGGCCCTGGGCGCTCACCTCGCCCGCCTGCGTCCACATCACCTGGCTGAACACCCCGGACGGGGCGGCCGGGCGGCCGGGCCTCCGGCACCGGGAGCAGCCGCGCCCGGACCACCCGGAACTCGGACTGCGCAGCTCAGGATTCCGGCCGGCGGAAGCCAGCGCCGCACCGGCGACTCCGGTCGCTATGGCAACGCGGCGGGCGGCGGCGGCGGCGGGCGCTCCGGGTGAGGCGCGGGCGCGGAACGCGGGGCCGGGGCCCGGGAGGTGCCGCTTTCTCGGGCTCGGGGTGGTTCTCGGCTGGCTTTCTGAGGAAGGTGCTCTTTCTTTCCTCAGTTGTGGGCTTGGCGTCCCCACCGGGACGCGACCTCGCGCCTGCTGCCCGCGGCCGCCCGGCACCTGCCGGGGTTGGGGTTGTGCTGGGAACCCCGGTTCGCGGAGCCGGGCGGGGCGGGGCCAGCTGGGTGGAGCCAGGGGCCGGGGCGGACCCAGGAATGAGCGGGGCGGGGCCAGGGACGGGTGGGAGGGGCAAGGGTGGAGCGGGGCCAGGTGGGCGGATCCAGGGTGGAGAGGGGCGGGGCCAGATGGCCGGGGCCGGTCCGAGTGGGCGGGGCCATGGACGGGTGGGCGGGTCTCTGCGCCCCTGGCGCACTTGGCTCCGGTCGCCAAGCGTCAAACGTATCTTCCCTTTACTTTAGCTTAGTACTCGCTTTCTTCAAAATTTGCTTGGATTGTTCATGCACTTTTCAGAAGACATCAGAGCGCTTTGTCCTCTGGTCATGTTCCTGCTAACGCTTTTTACAGCACGTGCAAGTTAGCAAGTGTTAAAGGAGGAAAAAAACACAGAAGCAAAATCTAAATAGTTAATTCCATGGGTTTTCTGTTGTTCTGCTGTGACTGATACACACGAAGTAGCGATGGCACAGTGCATCAAGGTCGCCTAGAGCATATAAATACAATGGGTGTACAAAAATAATGGCAGGCGAACCGTTTCTGCCCTCATCTCCAGAGTAACGGGATCACAACTTCGAATGAGTCTGACACAAGGTTTACAAAGTTGCCAGATTGCAGGTTCCCCAGGTTCCTCTTCTGTGACCGCAGCTCCTGGAGCACAGGGACAGGCGGGGTGGGGCGGGGAGGGGGTCCAGCCGCACTTACCGGCACCTCCAGGCCTGCCTTTCTCTTTCTTTCTTTCTTTCTTTCCTCCCTCCTCCCTCCCTCTTTCCTTCCTTCATTCCTTTCTTCTTCCTCTTTCTTTTTCTTTCTTTCATTTTCTTTCTCTCTTTCTCCCTCCCTTCTTTTCTTCCTTTTTTTTCCTTTTATTTATAAAAAGTGAGAGAAGAAGAAGCAGCTTTCTTCACCCTGGCTCCAGCGCTCAAACCCAGGCTTCCGGGAGCCGCGCCGACCACCCGTCTCTTCCCGCCCCTGAGCCCACCTCTCTTCCTGCTCTGCCCCTCCTCCTCTGTCTGAGGCTTTTAGGGGTCTCCTATTTGCAGAATGCCCCTCAGTTTGGTTTATTTGATTGTTCCCTCACGCTAAATTTCAGAATCTGCCTTTTGGTGAGAAGGTGTGTCTGTGAGACTGGTGTTCTCAGTGCCTCTGTGGGTTTGTCCATCCCTGGTGACTCTAGTCACACGGTTCAGGTGGTGTCTCCTGTGTCAAGTCACCCTCTTTGCCTCGTGTGGACTGTCTTGTGGGGAGATGCGTGGACACTGTGCATATCTCATTCCCGTCATCCCAGCCTTACTTTAGCGTCCACACTGATACTTTCCGAGGTAACAACACCCCATGTGCTAGCTGGCGGTTCCTCCATTTCTGTCACACTTCTGCATTTGGTACTAGTGCCCTGCTGTCAGAAAGAGACGTCCCTTCTCCCATCTTCCTCTGTAGTCATTTATTCAGGTTGGTATAGCATTTAATTGTATTTCTACCCCTGGGTTACAGGCCATCTCTGCCCTTTCTTTTGTTGCCTCACCGTCTGGTAGCCCCTTCCAGATACCCCCATTCGAATGTTCCAGACTCTGGCTCACCCTGCGCTGCCCTCGGAAGTCTGGTCCTCCCACTCGGGGTGCGTGTGGACGCGTGCCTAGGGATCAGGGCTGGACGTAGTGGGCGCCGGCCCCTTGGCTGTCCTGGCGGGCGGAGCTGCCGGAAGCCCTTCGCCTGCACCACGGGGTCGGTTACGTGTGCGTATATTTAAAGCTGAGGCTGCAGTGCACCCTGGTGGAGTAGCAATGTGGTCCGCTGCCTCTGGCCAAGTCACAGTCCACATGCACCCCAAGGACAGGGTTCGTGTTCCGGGGCCAGGGAACGACCAAGATGAGCAGCTAAAATACAAATGCCTCCTCCTCCTCCTCCTCTCCCTGCCTCCGCTCGCCTCACTCCTGCCCGCACCTTCCCTTTGAAAAAGCAAAGCAGAGCTGAGTGAGTATCGACATCTGCCGTCCATCCCGCGGCCCAGCGCCTCCGTCTCCACCCGCGACTGGCCTCCGCGTCCTGGGAACGTTACTCAGGCTCTGTCCGAGAGGTTGCATACGGTCGTTTTCCAGCTGCCCACCCAGATTTCTGCAAAAACAAGCCTGCTGGCTAGTGTTTCA
>RJWH01006602.1:14329-52279 GCA_004363575.1 Solenodon paradoxus
CCCCCCCCGCCGCAGCCCAAGACTCGAATTTAGGGGCGTGTGGCCTGCTCTCCTTCAGAGGTCACCAACCCAACCGCTGCTCCACCAGGGCGCGCCAGCGTCCTTCTTGAGTCTAAGGTCTGTTTTGTTGCGTGTGACACATTTATGTGGTCACACAGCAACGCCAGCGGGATCTAATCACTTAACTCCAAGACTTCAGATGCCTGGGTGGCCCTGGCAGTCAGGGAGGGAAGGAGAAAAGGGTCTCAGGCCTGTACCTCATCCCCTCGACGCCCACGACCGGTGGCGTGATGCAGCTCAACGCCTGTGCTGGGATTCCGAGGGGGCAGCGCTGGGGCCGGCCACACGCAGAGCCGGTGGCTGAACTGCCCGCCTGCCCCCAGGAGAGCTCGCACTGGTCTACAGGAGGCGACGGACACCACGTCCTACCACCGGGGGCCCTGCCCTGAGGACTCTGTCCCGCCTCTGCGGCTTGTTCCCAGAGGCCAGTGGCTGCTTCTCCCTGCAGATGGCCCTGGAGATGACGCCTCACACCCCGACGAGGCAGGCCCTCTGAGAGGCCGTGGGGCCGCTCTTTCTCCTGCGTGGCCCTTCCATGGCCTCTCCGAGTCTCCTCTTGTGCGCCGTGTGGCACCGGCGGGCTCGGGGTGGGCCGCACCCCACTCCTCGAGGTGAGCAAGTTGCTGGACCCCGGGCCTCTGTGCACCCTTCTCCGGCCTGGCTCGCGCACGCGCCTTCCTGCGGCCTGTGTGGGCCTCAGGTGCCTTCAGACCAACAAGGCCCCACCTCGGAAAGGCCTTTCTCCATCTTCCTAGTGCCCGGAACTTCCCTGTGTTTCTCAGACCCAACAGGTAAACCCACACCGTCCGGCACAGAAGGCTGGAGGGCCGCGTGCCGGGTGACGCCTGCTGGGCAGTCTCCTGGCTCTGCTTCTCCAGGGGACCGTGGGTGTTGGGCAGAGCTCAGCTGACGGGGGTGCCTCCCCTCTCCAGAGGGCTTGGATTTCCACACATGGTCCGTCAGGAAAGCCGGGGCTATCTGGGGATATCTCACAGACAGACAGATGAACCGGTCAGACTGTGCACCTGCCTTTCAAAGCATTTGACTGCAGCCCTACAGCTCTTGGCCCCGGTGGGACTTCCCCAGCGGGGAGGGAGCAGCCCCAGATCCTGCAGGTCCCGAGTGCAAGGAACTGGTGTCCCCGGTGGAAGCCGTGTCGTGGGAGCAGCTGGCATTGCTGAGTGCGGGTCGCTGCTTACCTGGAAAGGGCCAGGAGCCACGCTCGCCCACGACAGCTGTCTGCACTCAAGAGTCCCCAGGGCGTCCGCAGACGGAGGCCCCCAAGACCCACTCCCGGGCGCACTGACTGCGGAGAGCATAGCAGCACTGCGTGGCTTCCTGTCGTCTTCACAGAGGCAGATGACACGGGCACCTCGACAGCAGCTGGCCCAGGACAAGGAGCTGCGTTCTGTGCCCAGGACGCTTTCCCAACTGGAAAGCCTGACCTTGGGCTCAGGAGTCGTGCACTGGGTGCTCATCAGGATCCGGCTGTTGTCACCTTCCCTGTACTGACCATGGCACAGGACGGGCCGGTGACCTCAGGACATGCGGGGTTCCCTTGGTCTCTCCTGGACTGAAGGCAGCAGCTCCAGTTTAACCAAACCCTCTCGGGATGACTGCCCCACCTGCTGGGATTCCTGTCTGGGAGAACAGGAGAAGGACGGGGCCGAGAAGATGGAGAAACACTAGAGACTAACAGTGAAAGCGGGGTCAGGGGGTGAGCCTGTCTGGCCCCACTCATGTGGTCAGGGCTGAAGGAAGGGGCCGCGAAGGATTGAGAAACAAAGAAAGAAAAAGACCAAAATAGAAAGAAAGCGGGGTCAGGGGGTGAGCCGTTGGGGATCTCTCACCCCAAATAGCCACCCAGTCACTGACTCCTGGCACAGTTATTGTCATTACACAAGGAAGTCATTCACAGAAAAAATGCAAGAAGTAAATCAGCCATTCTGACGATCATTGTTTGCAAAGTGATTTTACATTTAAAAGGTTGAAGTTAACTATCTAGCTTCTTCCTGAGCCCAGTGGGGATCAAAAACCTCCCCGCCAAGGTTTTCCCTGGGGGCCTTAAACCTAGCTTTCCAGGTGCCTGGGTTATTGTTCCCCGCCCTCCCAGCACTGATTGTCTAAACTAAGCCTCCTCTTTATTAATCCCAGCAGAACCCTCTCAGGACTGTCTGACTCTATGGGTATTTATTGTCGTTAAACAAGGAAGCTGTTTTTCGAAAAGGCACAAGATATAAATCATCCATATTTACAACCGTTGTTCACATAGCTGAAGTCACACAAGAGATGTGCATCCAGTTGCACAGTCTCTTAGCTAACTGGCTACCTTTTAACTTATGTTTAAACAGAACGTCAGAAGCCTCTCCAGTCAAAGTTTTCCTTGCTGGCGGGTACCTGGCATTCCAGGCACCAGGGTTTGCTTCCCTGCCAAGGTCCCGGGCAGCGTGGACACGGCTCTCAGAGGGGCAGGGGGAGATGCCCCACCCACAGCCCGGCTCTGTGTAGAGACCCGGTGGCCACCGCGGGCGCCTCCTGTACTGGTTTCTTGGTCCTGACAGTTTGGGGCAAGGGCCCAGCCCAGATGACTTCATATGCTGCTTTCCCCGTTCTCGTTGTTACCAGGTGTTGTGGGTTCGTTCTGTGTAGTCTGTAGCGTCATCTGTCGTTGGTTTTGCCATGAGAATGTCCAGGAGTGACATGAAGCCTGTGCCTCCAGAACGTGTCTTGCCGACTGAGCGTCCCATGCACCCGGGGACTCGCTGAAGAACAGCGGGGCCTCGCTCTTCCCGCTCGGGCTCCAGCTCCGGCGAGGCCCCTCTGGCTGGCACTGTGGGCTCTGACCGCGTCACTCAGGGCCCCCGCAGCCTGGGGCTCTCCTAGGGTGCGCAGCGGTGACCTGAAACAGAGACCCGCTCCTGTGAGGTTGAAGTTCCTCATGGCTCCCAGGCTGAGGTGCGCCCTCGGGAAGGCCGTGGGTCGCCCCGTGGCCTTGGGTCCACGTCCCCCATCTGCTGGCCCTGGGGACTGTGGCCCGCCTGGCGGACACCGTGCGCTGTGACAGCTGTGTGCTCATCGAGCAGTCGGGCTCGTGCGAGGTCTGCTTTCCCGGCTCCTTGCTGACCGACAAGTATCGCTCCTTCAGGTTGGAAACAGAAGTGCAAACTGTTGGGGTGTCTCCCTGGAGCCGCATGGTCTGGCCCAGCTCAGCGCCTCGGGGCCACACACTGGCACCCGCCTGAAGCCATTTCAGGAGCCCAGCCCATGAAGAGCAGCCTGCTCCCAGCTTCCCCTTCACCTCTGGTGCCGGCTCTCCCAAGCCCGGTGCCCAGTCAGGTGCCCGGGGTGGTGGGCACTGGGGGCCCTCCACTGATCCCTGCCCTGTTTGCTCCAGCTGCTGCAATGCTGCTGCCGCCCTCGGATCCTGGCCGCTGCCTGCTGCTGGCCCCACGCGTGGAGGACAGGCGCCCGCCACAGGCCCCGAGCTTGTCGCCACTGCTGCAGGAGGCCGCGCTGCAGGAGGCGCAGAGGCGGCTGCAGGAGGCGCAGGGTGCCCTGCGGCGCCTGCGGGAGGACTTCCTCTACAACCTGCGGGTGCTGGAGGAGCGGGACCACGAGCTGCAGCTCTACGATGTTGCCTTTGCGCAGGCCCGCGGGCTGGAGGAGGCCCGGCAGGCCGAGCTCAGCGAGCTGCGCGTCCAGGTGGCCCGGCTGCGGCAGGCGCTGGCCCACGAGGCCCGGCGGGCGGAGGGCCTGCAGCAGCTGCAGCAGCGCCAGGGGCAGGAGCACCAGCTCTTGCTGGAGCGGGCCCTCAGGTGAGCCCTTACTCGAGGCGGTTACCTCCTGACCTGCCGGAGGTGAACGCGCACTTCAAAACTCACTCAGCGACACGGGCCGGGCCCCCAAGAAGCTGCAGCTCCTGCCGGGCCTCAGGGTGCGGAGCCCCGCTGGACACCCCGTGAGGGCTCCGGAGGCAGAGGCTTCCGGCTCCTCAGAGCCTTGCTTCTGGGGCCCCGCCCGGCCGAGCGCATCTCATGTGGCTCCCAGTTCTTCGGGAAACAGCGCCGAAGTGCTTTTCTTAACATCACAGAGGCGGCACACCTGCAGGAAGTGCTCTCTCTGGGAGGGCGACGCGCGTGGCTCCCTGCGTGTCTGGTGAGCTCCTGCTCCCAGCTGCTCCTCGGCACCTGATCCTCAGTGGCGCGCCGAGCTCTGCCCATGCACCCCGTCCAGCCCCTGGCTTCCGCAGCTGAGCCGGCCTCTCCTTGTGGAGGTCACGCTGGCGGGTGTGTGGCTACCTCCATCCTACCCTGACCAGTGGGCTTGCCCCCGATGGCGTGGGCAGCTTCCAGGGTCATGTGGCAGATGCACCCCTCCCAGGTTGCTGTCCTCAGGGAGGCCCGAGGTGTTGGCAGCCCCGATGGGTCTCCCGGGGCAGACACAGGGTTCCCAGGCTGTGGCATTTGTCTGGTGGTGTCCAGACGCCCCAACCCCCAGGGCCCAGGAACGCGCACGATGGGTCTTGACCAAGGTCAGCCTCTCGGGCGGGAGGACCCTCACCTTAGGGCCCTGGGTGACTCCTGAGGCTCAGCTGGTGCCGTGCGCCCCGTCCCCCGAGTGTGGGCGCTCTCCCCGTGCTGCTTGAGAGTGCTTACGGGTTCCTCGTTACTTTGCGGAGTGCCTCTGCAGGTCCTTTGCTTAATTTTTTTCACCAAATTTGGGACATTTCCAGCAGTCATTTCTTTACATCCACACCCTTTTCCTCCTGTGCTGGGATTCCAGGGCCAACGCAAGTTTTGTTGTCCCAGAGGCCCAAGGCCCTGACCGCCTTGCTGTCACCGTTAGTCCTGCTCTGTCTCAGTCGTCCTGCTGGCGCAGACCATGCATCTGTGGTCCGCGGCGCGCTCCTCTCTGCTGAGCGTTTCCGTGCCGCTAAGAGTCCACGCGTTTCTGCTGACACAGCTTCTCAGCTGCTCCGAGACCCCAGCTAGGCTGCTCCAGGGCGCAGGCAGCTGGCTGTCAGCCTCTGTTAGCGTCTTTTCTCCTCGAGTGCTTGGTGTGCCCAGGAGTTTGGACCGTGTCCCTGGTCCCCAGTCACAGTGTCTTCTGAGGGCTGGCGCCCCGCGCAGGGCACTGCAGCTCTGGGGTGGGGGTCCCGCCCCGCCTGGGGCCCTGGAATCACCCCGCGGGCCAAGTGCCTGCTGCCATGCGCACCGTCTAGCCTTCCCCTGCGCTGGCCTGGTGACGTCTGGACACCCCGTCACACTGCGTCTGTGCAGAGAGAAGGAGGCCGAGGCGGAGCTCCACCGGGAGCAGTGTGAGAACCTCAAGTGGGAGCTGCGGGACCAGCGGCAGGAGCTAGACGGTGCCCGGGCTCGGCAGCGGCAGGTGAGTGGCCCCGTCCCTGTGCCTCTTGGGACGACGGCTGCACAGGCTGGTGGGGCTGGCACGCCATGGTGACTGGTGTCCCAGGCCGGACTCGGACTGGGGCCCATTGTGTCTGTGTGGCTGCAGGGAAGGCCCGGACTTTCCCGAGAGCCGGCTCCCGCGTTTCCTTAGAGAACGTGCCCTCTGCTCCGGACAGCGGCAGGGACTCAAACCGGGGCTGCACTTCTCCCAGCGAGCAGTAAGCGTGCACGTTAACTGATGCGTCGCCCGGGCGGACGCAGACGGCACCAGGCCTCCCCCAGAGCTGCCTTCACGGCACTGCCCCTGCACAGGCACGAGTGACCTGCATGTGATAGCGGCCCAAGGCAGGAGGGAGTCGGCCAAGACCCCCGACACCAGGAGGAGGCCGCCCTTGGCGTGAGGGGTGCCTGGGTGCCCGCCAGCCCTGACCGAGGGGTGGCTGCTCAGCAGTGCCGTGGGCTGGTGTGTGGATTCCCGCCTGCTGTCGGGGCAGGGCTGGCTCCAGGGCGGTCCCACTTCCGCCCCTCCCAGGGCGAGCCCGGGAGCCGCCGACTCCGCTCCTCTGCTGGACAGACATGTGCCGCGGCTGGAGTGGGGCCTGCCGCCGGCGACGGCCACCAGACAGCATCTGGTGGCTTCTCGGCCCTCTGGCACAGTTTAGCCACGGTGTTCCGCCCCCTCCCAAATTGCCCAAGAGAACCCCTGGGGTTCTGGGGCCCACGATGCCCAGGTTCCTGGGAACGACCCCGTTTGTTGGGGACTGAGCCAGGCTGAGCTGAGCCCTGCAGCGGGGCTTCCTCAGGGCTCCAGCCGTGCCAAGGGCTCCGAGAAGGGGTCTGCGCAGTGGGGCTCAGGCGGCACTCAGTGGCGCTGCAGGCAGCAGTGACTTGGGTCTCGTGTCCGCAAGGCCCAGCCACAGAGGCTCCTCTGGCCTTGCTGCGACTTGCAGGCCTCTTCAGGTCCTGAGCCTCCTGCAGGACAGGTGAGGCCTCGACCCCTGGGGCTGTGCCTTTAGCCAGCCCGTCTGCAAGGCCAGAGTCGCGTTTAAACACTGCTTTGGTGCTGGAGCTGGGCTGCGCCGGTGTGGGACGTTCCAGATGCCTGGGCATCCCTGATCAGCACCCACGGGTGCCGCCTCGCCCTCAGGCTGGGCCAGGTCCTGCAGCTCATCGGCCTCCCATTCCCCTCAGCTTCTGAGGGGCTGTGTCTGCTGTCAGCTGGTGGGAGGTGGAGCTGATGTGCGGAAAGCAACGATTTTCTTGGAAAGCGAGGTGTGAGCTGGTGGAGCCCAGTGAGGCCGTTCGGCTTCATCACGTCTCCCGTGTGAGCCGTGCGCGCGTGCCCCACCCGGCCTGCTGCTGGGACGGAGCCGCCCAGGAGGGCACCTCAGCCGTGCCCGCTCTCTGGCCCGGGTGGCGTGCGCCCAGAACACCTGCGTGGGCATGGGGGCGGGGCGGGGCCGGCCTTTTAAACCGGGCAGTCGGCGGGCCACACGCGTGACCCTGTGGTGGCGGCGGCCCTCGCGCGCGGGAGCGGGGCGTCGCAGTGGTGGCCTCTCGGGGGAGCTGGCAGAGGGGTGCGCGAGGAGAGCGGGGTCTCTCCAGCAGTGCTGCTCTGGGCCAGGGCGCGCTGGGCAGGAGCAGCTCTCGGGCGACCGGCCTGGGGACTCGGCGGCGAGCCAGCAGGTCTCTGGGTCGCTGTGGCTGCGGCGAGGGGCAGGGCTCTAGGTGGTGGCCGTGCCGGTGGCTTCTCTGCGAGCGATCTTCACACGCTGCAGGAGTCCCGGCCATGGAGCCAGGGCCTGCTGCCCCGGGCCTGCCGCACGGGGCCTGGATGGCCGACACTCGCCGCCGCCCTGCGGACGGGGCTGCGAGCTCTGTGACGAGCGGCGCAGGTGTTCCGTGTTCTTGAGACCAGAGCAGCGTGCTGGCAGGAAGGGCAGTCAGAGAGGAAGGGGTTTGAAGCAGATTAAAAGAGATGAGCGTAGAAAGGGGAGAAAAGAAGTGTGAGAGAAAAGATGAAAGGAATTTCAGTGCAGACACAGACTCCAGAGACCGGAGAGCAAGCAGGTGGGTGACAGGGAGCCCGTAGCCACATCGGCGTGGGGACGTCAGCCCGGGAGCCCCTGAGGGCCACCGCTGGAGGACAGGTTTCGGAGGGACGACAAGGTTCTTCCAGTGTCACAGGAGCAGCAGGCCACAGAGCCTGCCCCCGTGACTCGGGCTGGGGCACTGGGTCCCCGTTCGGCTGTGTGGGCAGGCGCGTGTGCCTGGGCGGTGACCGAGGCCTGGACCTGGGGCAGCCTTCCCGTCGGAGTGGGCGAGGGCAGGACCTGAGAAGGGCGGATGGGCAGATGGAGGGCGGCGGTGTGGCCTGAGCTCCCTGTTCTCTGCAGGAGATGGAGCTTCCCCAGGGCGTCCCAGGACAAGTGGGCGCTCCAGGACTAAGGGGCCAGAGGGCAGACAGCGAAGAGGAGGGAGGGGCGCTTGCGAGTGGATCAAGACCCACGATCGCTTTCGCGTCACTGTCCCGGTCCTTGTTGGCCTTAGGGCCCCTGTGGAGATGTGGGGCTGAGCGTGGACAGGTCAGCGGGTGCGGTGCAGCCACGTGGAGGTCAGGGAGGACTACACACCTTGCTGTGACGTCTGGAAACAGCAGAGCCGGCTGGGAGGCTGGTCGAGCCTGCTCCTTGGACACAAGCCCACAGGAACGCACATGGGGCAGGGCTGGGTGCGCAGGTGGTCATCCTGGGTGGACCCAGCTCTGGGCAGCAGCCTGCTGGCGTTGGCGCATCCTCCCCAGACTCATGGTGTTGGTGGCTGTCCCCACTTCCTACCAATAGTGCTGCGGGCTGGGCGTGGCCACGGAGCTGGGCTTGGCTTGGGTGGGCGTGGGCGTGGTGGGCGTGGTGGGCGTGTTGCCGGCGGGCTAACCCTGGGCCTGCCCTGGGGCCTGTGCTGCCACCCCACTGGCCCTTCTGTGGCAGGAGCTGCTGCTGGAGTTCGAATCCAAGATGCGGCGGCGGGAGCGTGAACTCCGCCAGCAGGCCGACGGCCAGCGCAAGGCCGTGCTGACGCTGGAGCGGAAGGTACCGCTAAGAGCCAGGCATCGCCTGGCCTGGGAGGGGCAGCTGGTGGGGACAGATCACGCTCATGGCTTTGTGCTCCTCGAAGCCTACTTCCTTCTCTCCTGCCGCCAGCTCCTGGTGTGCCCGTTGCCCACTGTCCACTGTCCCCTGGCACAGGTCAAAGAGCTGACTCAGGAGCTGACGGCGCTGAAGGCCGCGGGCGAACACGCAGCCGAGAGTCTCCAGGGCGCGGAGGCTGCACGCGCTGAGCTGGAGCGGGAGCTGGAGCACAGAGCCCAGGCGCTGCGGGACCTGGGCCCCCTCAAGGACGCCAGGTGCGCCCACTGCCTGGGGGCACGGGGCACTGCCCCGGGGCCTCCTGCCACTCTTTCCTCTAATACTTGGGTCTTTGCAGGATACAGGACCTCGAGGGTCAGCTCCAGGCTGTGCAGCTGACCAGGAGGAGAGAAGAGGAGACCTTTACGAGGAAGTGAGTGTTTGGGGGTGGCCTGGCTGCCCCTCCTGGGCCATCGCACTAATGTCTATAAAATGTCGCAGCTGGAGCCCTAGTGTGGAGCAGCGATTAGGGCTGGAGCCTCTGGCTGGTGCAGTGCATCCACATCCCGGGGAACAACTGAGATGAACAGCTAAATAAGAAATAGTGCTTCCTCCTCCTCTCTCTGACTGCCTGCCTCTGCTCGCCTTCATTGCTGTCTGCACCTCTTCTTTAAAATAAATAAATAGAATAAGTCACAGCTTCTGATTCCCCAACCAAAACCTTAAACTGGAAGGTGGCATTCACCTAGGGAGAAGGCTTGCGGTCACCTGAGTGCAAGTCCGTCCCCTCCAGACCACCAGCGGCCAGGCCTGCCCTGGGAGGTCCCGCCAGCGTTCAGCTCCAACAAGCACACTGCGCGTGTTTGCAGGTGGTGGCAGACGCCCCAAATCAGAGACGCCTCGTTTCTGGAGGACGATCGCAGAGAGGAGGAGGGAGCGCTTCTGTCATTGTTCATCCTGACTGTTCCCGGCCCTGCACACAGACCCAGTCCTCGGGGGAGTGCAGGCTGCACTGGCCACAGGTGGCAGACCCAACCATCCCTTCCACAGTGCACATGGCTGCTTTTTGTTTTTAAAGACGAATGCCAGGATAGGATGTTCCCGGGAACAGGGCAGAGGAAAGGGGCGCTGCAGGAGACTGAGAAACGAGAGCGTGAGAGGATAGGAAGCTGGGGTTGGGGTCAACGGCCTCTCTTCTCTTGGACCGAAGGCCCTGACCATCCTGCCCTCTGCCTGGTTATTGGGTTCACACACAGCATGGCTTCAGGCAGCTCATGCAAGCAAGTTATTAGCTACATTGGATTCTTACGTGCCTTTGCTCTCCAGCCACATAACTGTGTCTGCCTTATTTTGGTGGCAAACAGTCACAGACACACTGTCCCGGTGCTTTCACACAGTGGCCTTCACCAGGCGCCCCGGGTCTGGTGTCCTTGACGTCCCGCCAGCTCCAGCCCCGACCTTGCTCTGCTTTGTGCCCCCAACAGAGGAAGGAAGCAAGCAGGCAGGAGAAGAAGAAGGGGAGAAAGAAGCATTTTTGTTTTTATATGTTTATGTTGGTAGTTTCCCCCGGCCAGCGCTTCAAACTCAGGTCTTTCGGCGTCACTAGACTGCACGCAGCCGCCAGGGCCCGGAGCCCACCTGGCAGTGACGGAAGCGGCCAGGCCAGGCAGCTTAGTGGGCAGAGCTTCTCCCGGGCACGCTGAGTGGGCATGGCCTCGGGAGCCGCTGGTGTGCAGAGCGCTCATGCGCTCCGTCTGGGGGTGCGGCTTCCAGAAACAGCGAGCAGCAACACGCGACCAGGTTAGAGCTGGTCTCATTTCACACAGCCGTCGTCATCACCCTTCGGTGACCCGAGCAGAGAAGGTGTCAGCGTCAGGCCTTCTCCACGGCTGCAGGGCAGAGGGCGTTGGGCCAGGGAGCGCTTGGCGCGACTTCTTAGGACGAGGCTTAGCCACTGGCTGATGTGCCGATGGATCCGGATAAATCACTGAGGGTTTTATTTTCAGGGCGTTTTGCTTCTCTGGTTGTTGAAACCAAGTAAAATAAAGGTTCTGCGATCGTTGTCACATGTCACCCTGACAGACAGCAGCTTGGTCTCGTCGAGATGGACATTTGATCTGACCGCCGACAGAATCCCAACGGGTTTAGCATTTCCTGCCTCGAGGCCACCGGCCAGTGCCCCAGCCCGTCGGGGCCAGGCCTCGGGTCCGGGAGCACTGCTGCTGCACCAGCGCCTGTCCCCGGACGACGTCGGGCGGGCCCGCGTGAGCCCGGGGCCTCCTGTGTTGCAGGCATGAGGAGCTGGACCGCAGGGCCAGGGAGAGGGATGCCGTGCTGGCGGCGGTGAAGGGCGCCCACGCGGAGCAGTTGCGGGAGCTGCAGAACCAGGCACGGGCGCTGCAGGCGCGCTGCGAGGCCGTGGAGCTGCAGGCTCGCAGGGCCCAGTGGAGGCAGGTGGACGCCCTGAGGGACAAGGATGCTGCTGCAGACAGGTGGGCCACCCGCTGCTTCCCTGCCTGTTCTTTCTGAATCGTGCCCTTGGCGTGTGTGTGCATTTCACCGCGGTAACACGCGCTGCCCCAGAATCGTCTTCGCCAGTGCAGCCCGTGGCCCCGAGCGCCTTGACACCACCCTCTGTCCCCGGTGTCTCCTTCCCACACTGACACCACGTCCCACGATGACTCACTCTGCTCCCGACCCCAGCAGCCCTGCCCACTTTGAGTCTCTCCCCCGTGGGGCCCTGCGGTGCGTGTCCTTTCTGTCAGATTTATCTCACTGAGTGGATGTCCTCCCTGAGCATCCACCACGGTTGACGCCTTTTTAAAGCTGAATGAGATGCTCCATCGTAGGGACTCACTGGGCCTTCTGGTCGCTGTGAGCTATGCAGCCATGAGTGCGGGTTTGCACCGACTCATCAGCCTCCGCTTCCAGTTCCCAGTGCAGCTGCAGGCGTGGCGGGCCGTGTGGCAGGTGTGGTGGGGCCGCGTGGCGGGCGTGGCAGGCATGGTGGGCCGTGTGGCGGGCCGTGTGGCGGGCCGTGTGGCGGGTGTGGCAGGGCCACGTGGCGGGTGTGGCAGGCATGGTGGGTGCTGCCACATCGCACAGGCTCTGCCCACTGATCATGGGCTCCAGTTGCCCAGTCATTTGTTTCTCTTTAAACCCCATTCTCTTCCTGGCATGCGAGCCAGGCTGCAGCACACGGCTGCTCTGTCTGCTGTGCCTGTGTCTAGGAAGAAAGGCACGATGGCCACCAGGACCAAACTCCTGTCGCTCGCTCCTGTGAGGACAGTGAGGCAGCGATGAGTGTGCTGGTGTCTGCAGCGCCCGGCGATAGCTCTCCCTTTGTTTGGGAAACAGCTGTCTCCTTTTAGGGGCTCTCAGCAGCACTGTTTCTTTTTGGGGAGGCGATTCTGACCACGAGCTCAGCTGCCCAGCCCGGCACCTTCCCTGCTGAGAGGCAGCCCTTCCTCTGCCTCTGGGTGTCCACTCTGCCCCACTCCTCGTGTGCCTTGCATGGTCAGCCAGCAGGCCAGGCTCCCTGGGGTAGGAAGGCCCCAGCCCGTCTTTTCACACGAACTCTATAGAGATCACATAGGTGCACCCCCCAGCTCACTGGGCCCACAGTGAGGACGTCCACAGGGATGCTCGTTTGTGGACGCCCCGCAGCCCAGCACCAGCCTCGCCCCGGGCGCCCAGGCGGCCCTGAGTGTGGGGCTGACCCAGGAGGCCAGGCCCATTCTCTGCCCCGTCTGTTCAGGCTTCGGGAAGAGGCTTCGGCTCTGAAGTCCGGCTGGGACGCCCAGGTCGCCCAGCTGTCCAAGGAGCTGGTCTCCAAAGACCTTCAGATCCAGTCACTGCAGGAAGCAGGGGCGGAGGCCGGGGCTCAGCTGGCCAGGTGCCAGCAGGACGTGCACAGGTGAGTGGCCTCCAGCGTGGGGGTGGAGAGGGCAAGGCCGGGCAGGAGGGTCCGGTGTGCCTGCCGCCCTGAGTCCTTGCTGGGTAGTGGAGGGAGCACCGGACACCCCGCGGCCTCCCGACCGTCTGCACAGGTCAGGCACTCAGCTTCGGCTGCATCGTCGCTGATAGGGTGGTCCCCGCCCTGCGAGCACCCCGACTTCAGAGCGCTGCCCTGTGGGCGCCAGGTCGCCCTTCCTGCCAGTGGGTGCTTTCTGTTGTCGAGACGCGCTCAGCTGCAGCCACGTTTTCTGTTTTCTTCCCCGTCTGTGATTCGGTGAGCTTGTCCCGTCTTCATCTGCCCCCACTTTATTGTCATGAGATCGTTCAACTTGTTTGTTTATTGTCCTGACAGACAGTGCGGGTCCTCCGTGGGGATACTTGTCTGTGTTGACAGTGGCCCCTGAGCTTTCTCCTTTCCTTGACTCGTCTGCTTGCAGTTTTATCGACCTTACATACCTCAAAGAGCCAGCTTTAGTTTTATTGACTTGTCTCAGCTTTTCTGTTTTCAAGCAGAATGAGATCTACTTGTATGCTTATTATTTTCTTCTGTCTCCTTTGCCTTTAATTTGATGTTCTTTTAGTAGCTTCCCAGGGTGGACTCTTAGAGACTTCATTTTGGACCTCTTTTCCCCTTTTCTGAGAAAAATAAACGTTTAGTGCTGTGTCTTTCAGGCACTGCTTTGTTGCATCACAAGTCTCGATATTACTCAGTTAAAAATGTTGTGTCATTTCCCTTGAGATCTCTCCTCTTATCTGCGGGCTGTTCAGAGGTGGGCCAGCCGCCCCCAGGGTCCGGCCGCGTGCCCGTCTCCTGTCCTGAGTCCGGGAGGGAACGGCATGTGAAGGACTAAACGGGAGTGAAATACATGCTCCCTCCTCCTGTCTCCCTGCCTGCTCGCCTTCACGCCTGCTGCGCATTTCCTTTAGAGAAAAGAAAACGAATGCGTTGCCTGATGTCCCGTCTTGAGATTTCCAGTTGCTGCTGTTTCCAAGTGACCTTGTGTTCAGAGCGCCTGCTGCTGCTGGGCTGCAGTCCTCCTGACGGTGTGTCCGGTGTGTCCGTGGCTGCAGGCCGCGCCCTGTCTGACGCACTCAGAGGAAGGCGCCCTCCGCCCGCTTGGGCGCTGATGCGGTCCTGCTGAGCTGTCTGTCCTTCCTCGGGGTCTGAGGGGCTGGGCGAGGCCCCGGACGACGTGCTGTCTCCGGAGTGCATGCCGTGGAAGCGCCCACCGTGTCCGCCGCACCTGGCGAGCTGCCAGCCAGCAGGGACAGGCAGTGCTGCAGCTGCTCTCTGCCCACAGGGCCCTGGGTGTGCGGGGCCGCTCTCCGCCGACTTCTGTGCAAGGGGCTGTTCAGCCATGACATGCTCTGTGTGTCGCTTTACCGTGTGTGACAATCCTCCCGCGCTGAGTGGGTGTCGTTTAACGCACTCACTGTTGGGTTTGGATGTAAGTCCCCAACTTCTGTTTCTGTCTTCTATTGCCTTCACCTCCTGCCTAACCTCCCCGCACCCCAGGGCTTTAAAAATCAGCTGAGTGTTTGTTTGGCTCCCGTCTTCTCTCCCCTCTTGTCCTGTTGAGTGGACGTCTGTGCTTTGTAGTGGTCGTCTGATGCAGAGGTCCACGCAGCCGCCCTCAGAGGTCCCTGCGTCGCTGCCCACACCGTCTGTCCCTCTGCTGCCACCTCTGGGGGCTGCAGACCCCACAGTTCATTTCTGCTTCGCGCAGACAGCTCGACGCAGCCGGAGGAAGAAGAGGCGTGCTTTTGCCACAGCTTCCCGACGGTTCCGGCTTGCCTTCGGCGTGTCCCTGCGGGCCCGCACGCGTGTCAGGCCGCGGGCGTGAGGTGCGGGTGCTGCTCTGCTTTGTTGTGTCCCAGCACCTGCCTGTCACCTGCCGGCTATGTGGCCCCCCGAGGCCCTGCACCGTGGCCAGTGGGCCGTGTCACACAGACGCTTCATGCGGTGTGTCCTCGCCTGCCCGCGCCTCAACCCCAGCGCAGGCGGCAGGCGGCCCTCCCGGCCCCAGGGACAGGGCTGCCCTGACTCGACCAGCAGCTGGTGGCCCAAGTGCCCGCCTACCGCCCCGTCTTCAGTGTCAGTGGCCCTGACGTCAGCGAGATGCTGGATGTTGTTTTAAATTAGCCCGGAGAGGTCTCAGAAAGCACTTCCGGCGAGTGTGGCCTGTGACCCACGGGCCGGCCCATCCAGACACTGGGGCACTGACGTGGCGCCCCACTCCTTCCTTGTGCCCCGCCTGTGTCTGTCAGCAATTCCTTGGATCATCCTTAGAGTCCACAGCCTCAGCCCACGCTGGGGACCGCCCGTGGGGACGGGGCAGGAGTGGGCGCCGAGGCCTCCCCAGCGCCGGCTGGACGGTGCAGCCATGGTCCTCACGGCTGGATGTGCCCAGTGCCTCCTCTGTAGGTGCCACACTCGGCATCTTCATGTCTTTATTCGCCTTCCCGGCTGACTTAGCTGGGTTTATAGCGTGACACCAGCTGGTCACTGAGAGCAGGCCGGACACTGCTGCTGTGACAGGTTCTGCCCCCGTGCCTCCTGCGGTCAGTGCCCTGCGCCGCCCTGCACTTCGGCCCAACGCCCATGGTGTCACATCATCTGTCATGGGCCGGGAGCCCCCTTCCATGCGTGACCGGGTGGCTCCAGCATCAGGACCCTCAGGCCTGCCCTCCTCCCAGTGCTCACGGGAGGCCCCACCGGGAAGCGTCCCGCGATCCCCCAGGTGGCCACGGTGGCTGATGGGCCCTCGCCCTCCACGCGAGCGAGTCCTGGGTGGCTTCCCGCGGCCCTGCCTCCCTGTCCTTCGGGTGCTGCCTCCGCCCGCTCTGGGCACAGGAGACCTGGCCGTCACCCATCACCCACATCCCGGCTGCTCCGTTGTGTCAGAGACGCGACGGGTGGCACATCCGGTCCGTGGCGTGAGGCCAGAGGGACTGTAGAGCGTGATGCGCGTGTGCCCGCAGGTACCGGGCGCAGCTGGCCCTGGCGGCCGACCGGGAGCAGGGCCTGCAGCGGGACCGGACGCAGCTGGAGCTGGACTGGCAGCAGCGCTGCGACGGTGTGGAGCGGCGGGTGTACCAGCAGTCGGAGGAGCTGGTCCGGGCGCTGACAGCGGCCAGGGAGCAGGTGCGCAGCCGCCAGGCCCTCACCCTTGACACATGGCCCACGAGCAGCTGGACTTATCCACAGAAGCTGTGTCCACAGGCTCTCTGCTCGCCTCTGGGTCTGCTTCCTGGGCGGGGCCGACTCCTCTGGGGGTCCTGCACCTCCTGTCCCCAGATGAACAGCGTCGGGTCCCTGCAGGTGGCCTCCCAGCTCCAGGACACAGAGCGGACGCTGTGTGAGCAGAGAGCGGTGCTGGGCGCCGTGATGCTGGAAAGAGACCAGGCTGTGCAAGCGCTGAGGACCCGTGGGCGCAGCCCGGAGGAGGAGCCTGGGGTGAGCGGTGGCCTGTGCTGCGGGGCTGTGGGAACCGTGCCGGGGACCTGGGCGGGGAGCGCCTGCTCCTTGGACCGTTTGCACGAGGAGGAGAGGCTGCGTCTTGGAGTCCAGGGGAGCGTGAGGGTGCCTTCTTTGCCCGGTTAGTTTTAAACTCTCAGAAACCGGATACCCGCCAGGCAGATGGGGCTGGAGGCCCGGCTGCAGGGGGCACTGGGGCGCAGGGTGCTCCTGACGGGCAGGGGACCGGACCACCGGGGGAAGGGCACTCCGTCCAAGTCACAGTGACGTGGCCGCCGCGGGGTGTGCCATCGGCACAGGGTCCTGGCCACTGGGCAGCCGCTCAGCTCCAGTTTAGCTCAGAGCCAGCCCTGGGCAGTGCACCTGTGTCCTGGGCATGCGGGCCCCGCCGTGGGCCGGGTGACCCTGTGCCGGTCCGGGGCTGTGACTGCAGTTTGTCCTCCGCGCTGCGTGCGTCCCCACGGAGCCAGAGAATCCGGGCCGCAGGGAGCCACGGTGGCCGCTGGGGTCCGTGGTGCGTGGTACCTGCCGTGCGTCTCTGAGCATGTTGGTGCTAGGCTGCTCAGCTAGCACCAGAGGCCCCTTCCTGCGACCCCTCCTGGGGCCCCAGCTGTGAACATCACTGTCAGCCCTCTTGTGACCCCTTCTAGACCCCTGTGACCCTCCTGTGACCGTCCTGTGACCTCCCCGATGCTGCTCTGCCTGTGGGTGAGGGTGGAGGCAGGAAGTGTGAACGGATGTTCTGTGTCCTCTGCAGCGATGTCCTTGCAGGGGCTGCCGTTCTGTGCCCAGCCCTGGACACGCAGGTGTTTGTACCCCCGAAGACAGCCCGCCAGCTTGACTCCGTAGTTTCATCGTGGAAGCCGGTCCCCAGCGGGCCGCCCTGCCCAGCCAGAGCCCTCGGGGTGGTGCTTCTGATGCTGGGCTTCTCAGGCGATGAGCTGACGGGGCTCCTCTGTGGTTGGAGGGGCCCCTGCCCCCCGTTCCCCCCGTCTCCCTATTCCCGTGGGTCCTCAGTGTTCTTGCTTCCATCAGCCTGGAAGGGAAGGTGCCCGCTGACCTGGAGTGCGGACTGGGGGTGTCGGGGCGGCCGACACAGCTGTGCCTTCTGTCCGCAGATGCCTGTGGGGCAGCACGAGGGAGAAACAGGAGAGAACTTCCCGTCCAGGGAGATCCAGCGGCTCCAGGAGCAGAACGCACACTTGCGAGGAGCTGTCGCGCAGATGCGGAGGGAGATGGAGGCGCTGGGCCCGGCCCCCTCAACTCCCGGTGAGCAGCAGGCATCCCGCAGTCAGGGCCACTCACCTGGGCCCCATCGCCTTCTCAGCGTCCCTATAAAACTCCCTTTAACGGGCAGCTGAGAGGGTGCAAGTGCTTTTCTCTCAGTTAAAAGGCTTGGTGAGGCCCCAGAAGGGGTGGTCCAGGGCAGGGGGGCCCTGGGGCCGGCAGCACAGCCGGGCGGAGAGGGAGCACCGGACTGTGTTTGCTGGGCTGTTGGCAGATCACGTTCCCACGCTCAAAGCAGAAATAGAGAGTCTAAAGCAACGATGTAAAACCCTGGAAGAACAGCTGGAGGACAGAATGACTCCTTCAGCCCCTTCGGCAGAGACACAGGCGGCCTTGCATCAGACTCCTGCCGTGCCGGGTGCCCAGCCCCCAGCAGAGGCCAGTACGTCCAGCTCCTGGGGCATCAGGGTCAGGGCTTTACTGCAGGTGTGACGTGTGACCGCCACCTGCCACCCCGGCCCCCGCACCCCACCCTCACCTGGTGTTTGCTCCCGATTCCCACTTCTGTCCTGAGACCTGCCCCTCGGTGGTGGCCTTGTCCCTCCACTGCGTTTCTGTGTGTCGGCGGGATGCTCCCTGCTTGGCTGCCGGCGTGTGTGCCCGGCCAGAGGCTCCAGCAGCAGTTTTGCTCACACTGAAGCTGGTCAAGGTCACAGTACCGGGTGTGAGCCTTCTGCGCCCCGCTGGGCCATTTCTCAGCCCCGTGTCTCCCTCTTCTTGTGTGGACAGCAGTCCTACTGACCAGGCCTTGTGCCCGGACACCGCTCTGCATCCCACTGGGGCTGCCTCCCTGCCCTCAGCTGAGGAGCCAGCCACGTCGGGTCCCACCTTCCCGGCCGGCTCCAGACGCATCCCTCTGACCATTGACCATACATGTGGACACATTTGCCCCTTGTTGGCTTTTCTTCTCTGGCGTGTGGTAGAGAGGGCACCTGGGAACGGACTGCTGTTGACGCCGCTCCATGTGGGCCCCACAGCCCAGTAGCCGCTCAGCTCTAGAAACGCACCAGCCAGCAGCTCCTTCCTGTGAGTCCACGGTCACCCCCACTGCCACCTCAGTGCCAGGCTGCAGCCGCCATGCCTGTCCACTCTGCCCCTCGCTCCCCAGGTGCTGGCTCCGTAGGGCCAGTGTTCGTCTCCCTGAGAGAGGAAGGCTGGTGGGACGCTGAGGTTCTTGGAGGCCTGAGCTTATGGCCGATGATGGCGCTGTCTCTGCAGGAGGAGCCGAGCCTGCCAGTGTGGTGTCCCCGGGGTCAGCGCTGCGGCGGCTGGGAGACAGGGCTGCGCTCCTGGAGCGCCTGGTGGCCCGGCTCAGACAGAAGGTACGGCGCCCCACTCCAGCCCCTGCAAACCCTTGGGCCTCAGGCGTGGGCTTGGGCTGTGGGCTCTGCATCTGGGGGCACCCAAGGTCAGCAAGAAGGCATCCAGGCCCCACTGGGTGCGGGAGCCCGGGTGCTGGTGCCACCTGCCTCCTGGGGACATGCTCAGGCCCCATCCGCTTCATGGTGACAAGTTCAGAAAATCTTTTCCAGACTTTCCTTTTTTGTGGTAAAAGTTACCTAAGCGAGTTTACCATTTTAGGGGTGCAATTCATTTTGGTCAAGTACCCAGCATGCTGTGTGGCCGTCAGCCGCACATTCCAGAGCTCTCGTCGCCCAGAACCGATCCCACCGCCTGCCACCCCTGTGGCCCCCGCCAGGCGCCTCCCCACTCCAGCCCGGATCTGCCCATCAGGCGCCTGCGGTTCTGCCGTGGGGCTGTCTGAGAGGCCGTTTCAGCACAGTGCCCTCAGGGGTGCCGGGTGCCGTCAACAGCACGGGTCGGGGCTGTGGCCGGAGACTCCACCCTCCCGCCTGTGAGCCTGCTGCCCGTTGGACCTGCTGGGGGTGGGGGTGGGGTGCCTGGGTGGAGGGACCTCGACGGCCAGCTCTGCCCCGCACCTCTCAACGCCTGTCCCCGCCCCTCTGACTTCGGCCCCGTAGCCTTACAGGGTTTCTGCTCAGGTCCTTTGCCGCTTTTCAGAGCCTGCCGCCTTTTATTCCATTCTAAGCTTTCCTACATCAGATAGAGATTTGACATTTTCCCGGACCCCAGGCTTGTCTTTCACGTTCTTAGTAATCCTGTCTGAGGCTCCAAAGTCCTCCATCCCCACGCAGGCAGCCTTTCCCGCAGCTGCCACACACGTCTCTGTGGGCCCTGCGTCCCGCCTGGCTGTGGAGCGGTCCCCGGGGACGGGCGGTGGGGCCAGGCTGCTCCTGCCCCCGGCTCAGCACCCGCATCCGCACACGAGCACGAGCACGAGCACGCGGGCCTGTGCACTGAGAGCGCAGGCACAGTCCCCGGCACACGCACGTGCAGACACGCTCCGCGCACGGGAGGCACTAGAGGAGAGCTTCCGGTTTCTCTCGGCGTGCGTCGGGCCGGTCTTCCTGGGCAGCTGTGCAGGAGCGTTCATTGTTCCACGACCTGTGCCTGCTTACCTGTGATCACCGTGTGTGCATCAGCGTGTGTGCAAGGCTTGTGTGTGCATGGGGCGTGTGCGCCTGCACGGGCACGTGGGCGTCAGACTCAAAGGCTGGAGTCGCCTGTTGCTGTCACAGTCCTCAGGCAGAAGTGCCACCTCCTGCCACGGCTGCCTCTTGTCCCCTCCCCGTGTCACAAGTCGGCACATACTGTCAAGAACCAGCCGAGGGAGAGGCTGGCCCAAGCCGGCCCAGGACCCTGCTGTGGCACCTTCACCGTTGCAGCTGTCCCCAGGGGCTCTCCCTCCGGATGCCGACCCTGCGTGCCTGACACAGAAGGGCTGCAGGCTGCACTCGGGCCTTGCTGTCCCGGACGGGCGCACACGAAGGAAGGGCTCCTAGGCCTCCACCCCCCACATGTCCCCGCACTCACTCTCCCAGCCTGCTGGCCACCAGGCCCGTGTCCTCTGTGCTGGGATAGGTGTGGCCACCGAGCGGTTGGGCGAGGGCAGAGCAGCAGGCCGGGTGGTGGGTGTGGGTGACAGGCTTCCCTCCCAACTAACGGGGCCCCCACCAGACTCCCGGCTAACTGCCTGCTGGCCTCCTAGGTGCTGCAGAGGCCCCTGGACAGGGACACCGTGCAGCGGGTGCTCCCACACGCCGTGGGCCAGCTGTGCCTGGAGGTCTCGGAGCTGCGGGAGCAGGTGGCTGAGCTTGGCCAGCATCTCACAGCGGTCCCTGCAGAGGGCAGGGGTGCCTCAGGCCAGCAGCCACTGCAAGCGCTAGACGCCAGCGCCCCTGGGAGAGAGGTGGGTACCTGCAGCCTCATGCCTCCCTGTCCCTGTCCCTGTCCCTGTCCGCAGCTGGTGTGTAGCAGTGGGATCCAGTCTTCCTATGCTGACCGGTGGCGACCTGTGTTGACCTGGGTGACCTGGCGACCTGTGCTGACCTGTCCATCAGCAAAGGTTTCAGGGACAGTGAGAGGACTCTGGAAGGCTCTCTGCTCTGGCTGAAATGGTGCTAGAATGAAAGACCTGGCAGCCACGCGTCCCTCATGGCTCTGATCCCCAGGCCACATTCTGAGAGTGCTACTCAGGGCCACCGCCGGTCCTCAAAGGAGCGACTGATGAGATGCTGCCCACGGGACACAAGGAGGACAGGCAGGGCGGGTGAGCTGGGCCTGAGGGTGCAGGCACGACCTGGTGTGGACATGTCTGTGCAGCATCTACAGCCCCCAGGGGGCACCCAGCCCCTGCCCCAAGCCCACCTTGCTTCTGGGGCAGGCGTGGCTGCTCTGAGGACTTCTGCACAGTGGTCGGTCGAGGATCCTGCTCTTCTGGGTCTGAAAGTCCTGTGACCTTGGTGAGATCACTGCCTGGGCACAGCCCTCCACCCAGACCAGCGCCTGGGGTGTGACAGACAGACGCGTGCAGGCTCGGGGTCAGCACTTCCTTGAGCTCATCGTCAGGCAGGCGCACGCGCGTTGCCCCCCGCCCCGAGAGCACCCAGTGCCGGCCGTTCCTACATCCCTGCCGGCTGACTCTGCGTGGGGACAGCAAGGGTTTGTGTCCCTGAAGGACAGCCTCTCAGGCCTGTGCAGACAGGCGAGGAAGGCCGGGCCCTGCCTCACCACACACTGTGGGCCTCCTGTATGTCCCCCACACTTGGCCCGAGGGGACAGGAGTGTCCCAGAGGCCGCACCTCCGAGTTTCCCAAGGCCTGAGGGCAGCTGGAGGACGGGGGCACCCACTTCCTGCGGGGTTAGGAGCGCGGCCCTGACCCTCCCTGCCACCCAGAGGTGAGCCTGCGGCCAGCAGGCATACTACACCCCACTTCCTCCATAGTGACCCCACAGGGAGCAGCCTGACCAATGGGTCCCCTCCTGCGGCCACTGCTCCACCCACCCCGAAAACCCCAAACTGAAGCTGCCCCGCCAGGCTTCCTCCAGCCCCACACGCCATGGGGAGGACAGCCGGCCACTGGGGGGCAGTTCTACCGCAGCTTCTGCTCCCCCACCCGGCTCTGCGCACCTGCTCAGCAGCTGCCCTCGGTTTTGCTTTGCTTTTCGGGGACAGTGCAGTCCAACCTGCCGGATCACAGTCCACGTCAGACCATGTTGGGGTGTGCGTGGGGGATGGGCCCCGCTGGCCCCGCGGGTGCACAGCCTCCATGTCTTCTGGTCAGTGACCTGCAGCATTTTCTCTTCGGTCTCTGTGTTGAGGCCCCATGTCCGCCCCTCCTCAGCTGCAAAAGCGCAGATCTCTGCTGGGTGCTCCCAGGAGCGTGGGGCAGAGCTCTGTTCCTGGGCGCCTCCCCCACCACCTGTCCCCCTGCCTGCAGCAGCTGCTGGGCCCTGTGCTGTCCCTGGGTGCCCAGGGAACAGCCGACACCGCAGGGCACTGTCCGCCGCCAGCTCTGATGGATGGCAGGAGATGGCAGGCCAGGCGGCACAGTTTGCCCCAGATAGGCTGGTTCCGTGCGGTGGTGCCAGGCAGCTGAAGCGGCCCTGCCCCAGGCACTGCCAGTGCTGAGGAGCCCTGTCTTGTTTTCCTCTTGTGCCCCTATCCCACCTTCCAAACACCCTGTGACAGCGTGGTGGCACCAGAGCCACGCGGCGTGGATGGACATCCAGCGGGGGCAGGTGGGGCTGGGCCCACGCAGTGTTTCCCGGGGGTCCTAGACCTCGAGCTCAGTCGTCCCTGGGAGGCCCCAGCATGCATCCCCTCTGCCTCCTGGCTCTGTCACCTGATGGCTCCATGGGTGACTCTGCAGCCCGGTGTGGCTGGGGGTTGAAACGGAGGTCCAGCTCCCAGCAGCTCGAGGCCCAGGTGGGAAGGAGGGCAAGTAGCAGGCTGGGCTCCCTCCACAGCCCCTTCACCCCGCTGGGCAGCACACCCAGCCCATGCCCACGGTGCCTGCGCAGGGGCCCTCTGTGCGGCCTCGAGGCCTGGGGCCGTTGGGGGCCAGGAATGGGCAGATCTTTGCTGGGGTTCCTTGCCATCTTCCCTGGGGAGGCACTAAGGCGGGGTGGGGGCCTTCGCTGAGCTGGCACGGGTGACCGAGCAGGCCTGTGCTCACAGCCGTCCATCACACCGGCCCCAACGCAGGCCCTCCCTTTCCTCTGTCCTCACTAGCATTCCTAGCCTTGTCCCCCTGCGGTTTCCTCACAGGGCCCTGCAGACCGAGGTCCCACAGGAGCCAAGGACCAGGGCGCACAGCCCGCGTCCCAGCAGCAGCTCCAGAAGAAGCTGAAGTCGGCAGCCAGGAAAATCCTGCAGCTCTGCCTGGAGAAGGAGCAGCTCCTGGAGATGGGGAATCGGCTCCGAGCTGGGCAGGACCCCACAGGTGAGGGAGGAGCCCACAGGAAGGCTTGCTGCCTGCCCTGAGGAGGGAGGGGACGTGGGCCAGAGGTGGAGCGGCACAGAGAAGATGGGGAAGGGATGCTCGCTGGCTCCAGGCTGGAGGACGCAGGAGAACAGAGCCCCATTGTGGGTGAAGCCAGGCAGGGCAGGGGTCAGAGAGCAGGCCCCCAGTGAGGGAGAGCTCAGTGGGCCGCTTCCCAGCTGCGCACTGTGAGAAAGTGCACGGCCCCTCCACGCCATGTGGGGAGCAGCGGAGGCTGCCCTTTCCCAGGCGGCCTGGCTGCAGTGCCCCCTGGGGGGCACATGGCTGAGATGCTCACCCGGCTCTCAGGACCAGCTGTGCCCTGGGAAAGGCCCATGACACTCCAGCCAACTCTTAAAGAGTGTGTGCGTCCCCTGCACGCAGGAGAGGCCAGAGCTGGCCCGGGGGCGCCCACAACTGCTGAGTCATGGAGACGCAGCCCACTGGGCCTGGCCCTGCACCCCGCACAGTGGCCCGGCACCAGGCGATCTCTGCCCGTGCAGCTTTTCCAGGAAGTGCTTCAAGCACTTGAGGCCCCAAACCTGGCTGCACCGGCCCTTCCTCCTGTCCGCAGCCTGAGCCAGGCCGCCCTGGTGACTGACTGCCCTGGGGCCCAGAGCGCCACCGAGCTAGGACACGCTCCTTCCGTCTCTCACCTGACCTGAGGGCTCCGGTCCTCTCTGACCCAGGTCCCCCGGAGCGGGATACTGTAGGTCCCCTGGTCTCTGCCAGGGCTGATGGGCGTTGTCCCGAAGCACCAAGGCTGCGTCCGTCTGACTGCAGGAGACTGGGCCGGTGTTTCTGAAGAGAGCGGTTTCCGAGGCCATCTCAGCAGGAGATATAATCACTTGTGTACTCACTACACATCTTGCCAAGCACAGCTGTGCCAGCACCCGAGGCAGAGAGACACCAGCACCTGTGGGAGGGGCCACCAGGCCCTTCCGGGGGCGCTGCTGCGGCCTGGCCAGTGGGTTAGGTTCCCCGGGAGCCCGCATGCAGAGTGGGCGTGGAGGGCGCAGCTCCACAGATGCCACCCTGACCCCACAGGTGACTGCCTGCTCCTCGGGGCCTGCACCATCTTCAGCTGTGGTCAGGAGAAATACCTGTTTGCCCACAACCTGCCTTCTGCTTCTGCTTCTCAGCTCCCTCCACCCTCGGCACCCGTGACCCCAGCATCAGGGCTCTGTCCTTGTTCCATCCTGCTGTCTTCTAAGCTGACAGCACCCTGCCCGTCTGAGCCCTGCTGTTCTTTAGTCATGGCTGGCATGTAAACCCTGCCAGCGGCAAACGTCATCTGACACAGGCTCCCTCGCTCCTCACTCCAAGGGACTCGTCTTTTCCTTGGGTGGCTTCCTGTAACCAGCCAGGTCTCATGGCCAGGGATTTCAGTGAGCCATCATCTCCCCATCCACCCTCCCATCCACCCACCCATCTGTCCACCTGCTGGTCTTTACCTATCTAGCCACCCCCCCACCCATCCGTCCGTCCGTCCACCCCGCCATCCACCCACCCACCACCACCATCCAGCACGGGTCTGCTAGAGGAACCCCTGCTGAATTCCAGGTGTCTCTGCCTGCTGTGCTTCCTCCCCCGCAGGCCCAGGCGGGTGAGCCCTCCACCCCCTCTCAGCAGGCCTGCTCCCCGCCTCCCCCCAGAAAGCAGACAACACAGTCAGCTGCCTGCAGGCCTTCCTGAGGGTGAGACGGCTGGAAGATAGAGCCCTGCACGCTGGCCCAGGGCAGACTCGCCGTCCTGCCATTTCTCCTGCGGTGATTCGATGGGGCTTTCTGCCTCTTTCTGGGTCGCTCTCCATCATTTTTTGTAGAAAGCGGCCCGTGATGCCCAGCCTCTCAAGCGCCGCCTGGGCGTGGCGCCTCGTTCCCACGACCCACCCAGTCTGCGCCCGGCCGTGAGCCCCGCGTGTGCGCGTGTACGCGTGTGCGCGTGTGCGTGTGTGCGTGCGGAAGGTCCGCCAGCAGGTGAGGACGTGCACCAGAGACCTGCGGGTGGATCCATCTCCGGTTGCAGCCTGGAGGCGCGTTCCAGGCAGTCTGAGCGACAACACGGGTCCTAAGCAGTGTCTGCGGGGCTCAGGACGCACAGCTGGGAGGGCCTGGCCGCGCCCACACCCCAGGGGCCGGCCCCTCCTGTGCGCGGGGCCCAGGGGCCTCTGAAAGCAGCTGGCTATGCCCACGGAGCGCGTCGCGTCGGCAGCCCCAGGCCGGCCGGCCTGGGCATCACGGGGCCCCCTCACTGGCGACCGGCGCCTGCACGGCGTCTGGAAGTTGGCGGTTTGGCGCCTCCTGGAGACACGCACACCGCAGAGGGCATGGCCAGGACCGGGCGGCGCGTCACTGAGCGGGCCGTCGGGAGGAAGGGCTTTGGAGCCACCCTGGACCCTGGCATGCCCGGGATGACCGCGGTGGTCACTCTCCATGTGGTGCTCAGCCTGGGATGTCTGCCTTCTCGGGGAGAAGAAGCCGCTCCTTGGGCAGTGGCCCCCACGACATGGTGCGCAGCCGCCTCTGTGCCCAGCGCTGGCCGCCACACCAGATGGACTGGCCAAGGCCACCCACCCCCGGACGCTGCCCGCCCGCTACCGAACCCGTCCCGCCGGAGCAGCACCACTGCCTCTCCAGCCAGTGTCCAGCTGCCGCCGCTTCTTCCCACACCAAGTGCCGGCCCACGGAGTGACCATCACTCTGGAGTCAGGGCAGAGAAGCCGGCGGGGTCGGGGACTTCTCGGGACCCCTGGTCCACACGTGTCCTCCAGAGGTCAGACCTCCCGCCTTGTCGCCCTGGAGGCGGCATGGCCGCAGGCAGAGGGGCGGAAAGCTGCTGTCCTGGTGCTCGCCTGCCTGCCGGGACGCGAAGGCCAGCGAGTCCCTGGCGTATGTGGGGACTGTGCCTGCAGAAGGCGGCGGGCCAGCCCCCACCCTGCCTGGGCGCCGTGAAGCTGTTTCTCAGCACCGCAGCGTTAATCTTCCCAAAGACTATTTGGGGTCGGTCCTCGAGTCACAGGAAGCAGGGTGGTGCAGGCCCCCGGGCACAATCTGCCCACCGCCAGAACCCAGGGGGCAGCACCAGCCACAGGGACGCCTGCGCTGACCTGTCATCCTCAGCAAGGTCACAGCGACACGAGGGTCACCTGGCGCGGCACCTCGCTGGGTTTGGACAACGTGTGATGACACGTCCCCCACCGAGTGTCACGGAGGCTTCGCCCTGCTCACCCTCCCACTCGCCACACGTCCCCCGGGTCTGCTGTCCCCGTCGGCCCTTTCCCGGGGAGTCACGTGTCCGGGCTCACACCTGATGTGGCTTCGGACACTGAGCATTTCTGAAGAGCTGTGTTCCCGTCACGGAGAGGCTGTTCGCTCACGTGGACGAGTGTGCAGACGTTTGGTTCAGGGACGCACACGTCGCCAGCTAGCAAGTTTGTGTATTGGGGAAAATGCCGGGCACCAGTCCGTCCATCTGCCTGTCCCGGTGCGTGCCCTCCCCCGCCCCCTCGAGGGACTGGGGCCGTCGCAGGTGCACGAGACACAAGGGGGCGGCCGGGGTGACCCTGTGCACACTCAGGGGCTGGCAGCGGGGAGCCCAGAAGAGGGACTGCTGGCCGGCAGCCTCCTTGAAAGCTCAGTCTTTTTCCTCCACGTTCTCTGCTTTTGTTAAAAAAAAACCTCAAGGTGCGCCGTGGAGGAGTCATGGTCAGTCCGCTGGCTCCAGCAGGCAGCGTCCACATGCGTCCCAAGGACCCGGGTGCGCATCCCGGTGCTGGGAAACAACCATGATGAACAACTCAAAATAAAGCGCTTCTGCCTCCCCTCTTCCTGCCCGCCTGCTGGCTTGGCTTCATCCTTGCTGCTCCCTTCCCTAAAAGAACACCCCCAAATAACAGCCTCGAGACAGTGTCGTGACCTCACGACTGTGTCAGGGCCCCAACACGCAGGCTCAGGGGTGCCAGCCCGTCAGACCAGGCTGGAACCAAGAGGCTCCAGTCTCCAGCGAGTGGTCCCGGCCAGCCCTCGCCAGGCTGCCTCTACTCGACAGTCGGAGCTCGTTTCTCTGGTGAGATTTCCAGACCCCGGAGCATCCTGGGCCTCGCACTGCCAGAGTGCCCGCAGGCACTCTGTCCTGCACTGGAGGTCCCGGTCACTCTGCTGAAATCCAAGTAAAAGAAGCTGTGGACGCAGGCCAGGCCCAGCGTGGCCGGGCTCCCAGCTGGTAGTTTTCAAAAGCAAAGGGCCAGGAAGTCACTTTCGCTGGTTCCTTCGACAACCCGAGACAAGTCCAAACACCATTGAGACGGAGTTTTTCGAGAAGCACGTGCCCGTCTCAGCGAAGACGTGACCTCTACATCTAGCTCGAAGGAGGAGGAGCGTGATTCTCACACGGGGTGAAATGGGGCGTGCTGGGACTGCCGTCCGAGGGCAGGCCCCGCGGGGCCCAGGCGCACGCCTGCTGGTGTCAGGTTCACGGGCGCCCCTGAGTCGTCTCTGCTTGGGGCTCAGTTCTGAGGAGGGAGACCTGGAAAGCTGTCAGGAGCTCTCGCACCAGGCGGGACGGGAGGCCGGCGCTCCGCACACACCAGACTGCAGAAGGGGCCCCGCGACTGGTGCAGACAGAAGGGTGCCGGGCGAGTGACCCTGGGGCGCCGGCACGTGCCTGTGCCGTCAGTGTGCGCATCGTTTTCTGTCTTGGGCGCGGTGACTGCTGCTGCGAAGGCCCAGCCACACGCGTCCGCCTGAAAGGCTGCTCCCAGGCCTCGGGAGGAGCGCTGCGTCCACTGTGGCGCGTTTGCGTTTCCATGGCAGCTGGTGATGCTGGGGACCTCTGCACGGACTTGTTGCCGCTGCGGTATCTTCTGATTTCATAGCTTCTAGACTCAGGTGTTAAAATCTAAGGTGAATAAACCCATTTCCCGTTTCTGTCCTTCATTGTCCTTTTGTCCCCGGGACAAAGCTGCCCGGGGCTCCCAGCGCTGGAGCCCGCGGCGGCCGCCCCGCCTCTCGGGCCAGAGCAGCCTGCGCAGCATCGCCGGTCCCGCTGGTCCGCGTCGGCCGCAGACCCCTCCTGGTCCCCGAGGCTGGTCGAACCGCTCGGTCCGCCGTCCCAGGACCGTGGGCTCAGCGGCTCGTCGGCGTGAAGAAGGGGTCACAGCCAGCAGAGAATCCAGGGCCCTGTGCGCGGCAGCTCCGGCAGCGGAGCGGCACCTCGGCTTCCGCACGGTCCTGCCTGTCGGGTGCGGCCCTGACTGCAGGTGAGGGCCACGCTGACACGGGGCAGCTGGCGCCGGCAGGAGGGCTGTGACGCACAGCGATGCTGGCGCTCGGGGCTGGCTCCAGCCCGAGGGCACCCAGTGGGGGCACCACCAACGAACCCCCTCTTGTTCCAGGGAAGTGGACGGGCCGGGCTGCCGCCCCCAAAGCACCGGCACCAGCGGATGGAGGCCCAGCTCTGGGACACATGCAGCTCCTGGCTCAGGTAACCCTCACCCCTTCCTGGCGACCTCCCGGGACTGCTGAGACCCGCTTCTCAGGCGCTAACGCCCTCCACTTCCTGCTCTTCCAGCGCCCGACGGGCATTCCTTTAAATCTTGCCCCAGAGCTTAAAGTGAAAACGCAGCCTGGAAATGCATGCGTTTGGGGGCAGAAACAAGCTCCACTGCTTGTCTCTGGCGTCTGTGCCGGCAGGGTGTGCGGTCCTGTGCGTGTGGGCATGGCGCGGCCCTCAGTCCTGCTCGGACTCGTCGCCGGCCTTTCACCTCTACTGAACTAACGTCTGTCTCCCTGGAGAGCTCCCGGGCGGGCTCCCTGTCTGTGTCCCTCACGCGGGGTCTGGGACCGCCTTCGCCTCCCTTCACCTGTCGGCTGCGCTGTCCCCTCCTTTCCTCCGACTTTGATGGCAATTTTAACAGGTGCTTAAATCTGTGCTCTGGTTTGCATTTCGGTTTAGTTTTATTCTGAAGAAATGTCAGATGCAAACACGTTGGCCCCCGTGTCCCCAGGAGTCCCAGGGATGGCTTCTTACCCATCTGCTCTGACATTCCTCTTCCCTCCCGCGCCACTCACGGCCCCTCCTGCCGGTGCCTGGATGGCGCTGCTCTCTCGCTCACCCGCTGGCTGGCTCGGCTGCAGGCTGGGGTGGCTGCGACCTTCCAGAGCATGGTCCCGGGAGGTGGGGTTCAGGGAGACGGCAGGCGCTGTAGCCGCGTGCAGTCCGGCAGCAGTGACTATGCTGGTCTCCCCTACCCGCCGGGCCTGCGGAGGGCCCCGCGCTGCTCCCTGCCCAGGTGCTGGCTGCCCGGAGCGCGGCCCCCAGCAGGGTGCTGCCGCCTTGCTCCCATCTCTGGGCCGCGCTGTCTGGTGGGAGAGGGGCCGCGGTAACAACGCCCTCTCTGACCTTCGCAGCAGCCACACAGGGCCTCGGTCCTGCCCTGCAGACCCGCACTCCAGAAAGAGGACCGGTGCCCCACGCCACGCCTGACCACGCAGCCCCGCGACGAGGGCAGCCCTGGACCACGCATGTCATCCTCGCCAGGAGGCAGCTCTCTGCAGGACACGTGGAAGTTGCTGGATCTGGGGTCCAGCCTTTCTGGCCTCACCTCCTCCGAGGATGCAGTGGCAGGTAGGAGCAGGGCGCAGGCAGGCTTCGTGGGAGCAAGGCCCGGAGACTGGCCTCCTGCGGTGCACACCCCCACCCCCCAAACTGCAGGAGACGGCTGTGCCCCTGGGCCACCTGAGGTCTCAGGACACCCGGGGGGGCCAGCTTGAGGGCCCCTGAGCAGGACAGCAGGAAAGGGCAGAGAGGCCGTTCAGGGACCTGCAGGAGGAGCCCAGTGGCTGAGGGAGGCCCCAGGCACGACCGGTGCTGGGAAGCCCACCCTGCACCCCAATAAAGCAGAAAGTAAGAAACGCACAGGGAGCCCGAGGCGCTCACCGAGGGGCTGTGAGCACCGAGGGGCCCTTGGCCTCAGCTCCCCGGCTCTCCTTTCTTACGGGATCAGGTTGCTGGTCAGGGAGCGAGGACGGCTGGGCACTGGCTGCCAAGTGTGACCTCGGTCTGTCCCACCAGGCTGGTCTCGTCGGCCCCTCGTGTCCCTGGTGTGGGGACGCGCCCCGTTTGTTCTGCGGGGTGGTTTCTGTCACAGATCCTGTTGTGTGACCGGGACCCGGGACGCGTGCGCGGCGGCCCAGGAGTGGCCTGCAGGCTCCTGGAAGCAAACACCTCTCTGGGTGAGGCTGCCGGTGGCGGCAGGGAGGCCATCTGTCTGGCTGAGCGTCTCTGCGCCTGGTCAGTCCCCGACCACGGGAAGGCGTCTGCCCAGCCCCTGGAGTTTGCCGCGTCTGGGCTGCTGGCCGGTGGGGGTCTTTCTGCCTGAGCACGAGCCCTCTTGGAGACGCGCGTCGCAGATACTGCCCGCAGCTGTTTCTGCTCGATGGTGGCGCCAGGCCCTGCGTTTCAGGGTCGGGGACCAGCGCTCTGGTCCTCTCGGTGCGGCAGCGTGGGCCTTTCCGCTCCCAAGTTAGACGCCATCCTGCGATTTCTTCTACAGCCGTGCTTTATTTTTATTCAGATTCATGACCCACTTGTACTCTTTTGTGGTGACGGCTATGAGCAAACTCACCTTACACCAGACGCTACTCATCTGCGATGCCCATGTCGATAGCCGCGTCTGAAATCCTGCTTGTGCGCATGGATGGGCCCCTGGGCGTCCCCATGCTTTCCCGCGGTGTGGACGGCCCCCGGGCGTCCCCGTGCGTTCCCGTGGTGTGGACAGGCCCCTGGATGGCCCCTGGCGTCCCCATGCGTTCCCGTGCTGTGGACGGGCCCCTGGCGTCCCCGTGCGTTCCCGCAGTGTGGACGGGCCCCTGGATGGCCCCTGGCATCCCCGTGCGTTCCCGCGGTGTGGACAGGCCTGCAGTGTCCTCATGCTACAGAGCCCTCCTTATGCTATGGAGTGGGCTGGCTGGGCTGCCCTACTTGTTTTCTCCACATCTCAAGGCTCGGCCGGCCAGTCCCACACTGGTATCCGTGCCCTTGGGCTGGCAGGCGCGTCCTATCAGGAAGACGCCCTGTCCTGTGGGCTTCATGCCCACCAGCCCACAGCGTCCCCCTGGAACTGTGCTCCCTCCAGCTGGGCTCGTGCAGGCTGTCCAGCCCTGGCCTGGTCTTGGCCGCTTGCTGGCCAGCCCTGCCCTCCACGTGTGAGGAAGGTGAGTGCCAGGCGACCTGGGCATGTCTGCTTCTCCCAGGTGGTTTTTCGGTTGTTTCCCCCGCTTGGGTCAACCGGGTTCGAGGACAGTACATAGCCTGCAGCCCCGCTGCTGAGCCACATGGGGGCGCCAGCTTGTTGGCTTTAAAGCGGTTTGTGGGCAAACAGTCACAGACACACTGGCCCGGTGCTTTCCCACGGTGGCCTTCGCCAGGCACCCCGGGTCTGGTGTCCTTGACGTCCTGCCAGCTCCAGCTCCGCCCTCGCTCTGCTTTGTGCCCCCAACACCAGCCACCATCCGTGGCAATGTGCAGGGGACTAGGGGGCTCTGCTGGTGGGGTGAGTACACCGGGTGCGGTCACCTGGATCTGGAACATGGAGAAACAGCACGATGACCAGACAGGACAGAGCTAGAAAAAACCTTTGTATCCTCAAAGCAGCCCTGAGGTTACCGGCAGGTCGGGTCACGTGCCAGAGTGTTTTCTTTCTTACTTCCACCTCCTTTTCTCATGGGGCGGGGGGTGTGCATGTGTGTGTGTTGGGTTTTATTGCAACTTTTCTTCTGCCCTTCATTGAATAAATCATTTTCCATTTCCATCTATTTTCAAGTCCTACCCTGTTTTTCAGCTGGTGAGTCCTCGATTATAAGACCCTCCTTGTTTCCATTCCCGCCGCCAGTTCCTTAAGCCCCTCACGCCTCATCTCTGTCCTCCTGGCTGTCCCAGTGGGGCTGGTCCCCACAGATGAAAGTCCCTCTGACTGTGCTCCTCCTTAACCCTGTCACCTTCCGAGTCTCTCCGAGTGGCTCTTGGATGCATATTTCCTTCTTCCGAGAGAAGTTGAATGTGGGAAGCTCTTGAGAGGATACTCTCTGCCCCCACTTCAGTCCCTGTCGGCCGAGTGCCCCAGGCTGCCCGCCCAGAGGACGGCACCTGAAACCCGGCGGCTGCTGAGGAGGCCGCGCACAGGCAGGGACAGCAGAAGGGGTTTCAGCGCGAAGGCTGGCAGAGGAGGCACCCTTCACCCCCCGGAGCTTCCCAGATGATGGCTTGAAATCTGGTCACAGCCCCCCGGGGTCCAAACAGCAGGCGGGTACCCTGGGCCGTCCAGGGTGAGACCCTGAGTGGGCAGCGGGCGGGTGTGGCTCACAAGTCCCCTCCAGAGCCAGCCCTTGGGGCCCAGGAGTGGGGGGGCCCCAGAACGGACAAGGGCTGTTGACCCCTGCGGCTCCGTGGGGAACGGGACCGCCCACAGGTGCAGGGGCACGTGCGACCATGTGTTTCGGGGACAGAAGTCCAGCACGAGCCGCTCTCAGGGAACAGGGACTCTGCAGAAAGGCCAGCAGGTTGAAGAAGAACCAGATGTTGCCTGAAGAAACGAAAATGGCGATTATTGGCACTTCAAGCCCTGGGTGGATTTAACAGCAGATTACGACTGAGTTCATCATGTAAGGAGATGACATTAGCCACGAAGAAGTCACCCAGAGAGCAAGACTGAAAAAGGAGAGAACGTGGTTGGAGCAGATGGAGGGAGAGGGGCCCTGGCAACGGGGTCGAGGCCGCAGCACAGAGGATGAGCGCTGAGAACCTTCCGGAAGCTCTGCAAGGGAGCCTCGTTGAAGAATGAGAAAGAAACCCACATCGCTCGGTGGTGGCTGAGCAGGTGAGGCAGCCACCCTCACAGGAGCGGTCACACATCCCAGGGGCGCGGGTTCGCATCCCGGGGCGGGGGGATAAGGCGAACGAGTAAATAAATAGACGCGTCTCCCCCGTCTCGTCTCCCTGCCTCGCCTCTGTGCCGGGCCCGCGGGCTCCTGTGGCGCAGGTCCTTTCTTTGCCATCTCACGGGGAGGCTGCCACTGGCTCTCAGTGACTGCCCCGGGGACGGCCGTGGGCGGGCGCTGGTGGCTCCCTGTGATCCCTGAGGGCCTGGCACTCAGGCCTGGAGCCCTCTAAAGGGAATGGAAAACCAGCAGCGTGGGGGCCATGGCCCAGGTCTCCTGGGAGGCTGTAGGACAGAACAGGCACAGCCCAGGGACCCAGGTTGGAGACCCGAGGCTGCGGGAAAACAAACATAAGAAATGCATGTTCACTGTGACTTTTTAGCGGGAAGGAAGGAAACCGAGGCAAGAAGCATCTTTGTGTTGGTCTGTCCCTGGGGCGGCAGGACCGCGTGGAGTTCCGAGCCTCCGTCTTCCAGGGCTCTCCACGCTGCCGACTCCGCCAGCCGTGGGGCCCCGTTCACGCGGCCCCCGCGAGCACGGCCTCCGGGCTTCCGGGAGAGCTGTTCCCACCGCGGCGAGGTTCTGACTGCGTCTCCAGCAGAAGAGGCCAGGGTGCCCTTCCGCATCCCGGCCGAGTGTCTTCCTTGGAGAAACGTCTGTTCAGATCTCTGCCCACTTTTGCGTCGGGCTGTTTTTCTGTTACGGAGTTTGATGACCTTTGTCTGTTTTGGCTCTGAAGCCCTCGCGGGCTGTGGCGTGCGTCCCCAGGAGGCCTTCCCGCCCTGCGCGCCCGCTGTCCGCTGGGACGTTCGTGCCCGTCTCCGCCCGGCGCTGCTTGCCGGGTCCCGGTCTTCCTGGCTGTGCGTGCGGAAGCAGATCACCCAGCGCGGCGCCCCTCACGGCCTCTGGTGCTTGAGCCGAAGAAGCTGAAGGCACGCGGGAGGCGCAGGAGGGCGCCGTGCCCTGTGAGATGGCACTGCCCCCCCGCCCGCTGACCGCCTGCAGAGCCCTCGCACGCTGTTCAAGACCGACGGCCAAACAGATCTTTGTTAGCTCTTTCCTTGAAGCCGTTGTGGTGAAACAATTGCTGCCCCTTGAGAGAAGAACTTGTGTTGAAACAACTTTAAAAGCGAATGACCACGCCAGGAGGTGGCCGTGGCGTCTGACGGGGCGCAGTGTTTCTCTGAGCCACCGCGTGGCTGGCACTCGCTCTGGCCAGGCCGTCCACACGGACTAGACACCAGCAGTCCCTCGTCACCAGCGAGAAAACTGGCCAGGTTGGATGAAATAGCTCTTTTCAGACGCCGGACAACAGGTAGCAGATCCATCCTTGAAAGAAGGGAAACAAACGAGGCGAAAGCTGGGACCTGGCTTCCTGCCCGAGGCTCTCCTGGCTCCGGGCCGCACAGTGACGGGTGGGGAGCAGAGTGTGGGGAGCAAGCAGGGGCTGCGGGCACAGGCCGAGTTCCGGAGGAGAAAGCACCCAAAGGCTCCGGAGTGCAGGGGTCTCCTGAGACATCACGTGTGCTCGCCCGTCGACGGGGACACGACAGACTCTCTGAGCCTGTGAGCAGAGACGCTTCCAGAACCTCGCGGGCAGGACCCATTCAAGCTCCAACCAGTGGCACAATGGCACCCGTGTCGTGTCCCTGGGCGTTCGGGGGAGACCCCAGGGAAGGCGGCACAGGCCTGGCTGTCAGGCGAAGGCCCAGGCAGACTCCCCTGGGGAAGCTTGCAGCAGTCTGCAAAGTGACCGAAAGAGGAACCGAACTCCTGCAAAAGCGAAGCCCACGCTCTACAGACAGGGGAGCCTCACAGGTCTAGCAGCCACCCGGTGCCGATGAGCCCGTGACCCGGAGGCAAACCAGCAAATACAAAGAGGCGGCGACGAGGCGTCAGCGACAAAGACATTAAGAGAATCCTGACTCTATTCGGTTTTAAAGAGGACACGCCCCAGCGGAGCAGCGGCGGGTCAGTCCTCTCTGAGGGAGAAAGGCACGCACCCCGGGTTTGAGTTCCAGGTCTGGGGAACAACCAGTGTGAACAACTAAATAAAAACAAAACACAGTGCTTCTTCCCCCTCTCTCTCCCTTCCTGCACCTTCCCTTTAAAAATAATTAAAAACAGAAATTCACCTGACCCAGCAATGCCACTTCTGGGCATTTATTTGAGGAAAATGAAAATAAAACAGTAACTCGAAAGATAAAAGCAACCCCACGTTCATTGCAACGTTGTCGCCACAGCCGAGACGGCGAAACAACCACACAGATGAATCGGGGAAATGCGGGGCGCACCCTGGTGGAGCAGTGGCCGGGTTAGTCGCCTCCAAAGGAGCCCCCGCTGTCCCACCAGGGTGCACCCCAAACACGCCTTATGAGGCCACACAACTGTGACGCCAAACCCAGACAAGGACATCATCACAAAGAAAGAAAACCACAGCTCTGTGCTTCTGATGACCACAGATACAAAATCCTCCACAAAATATTAGGAAACTAAGGTCAACAATACCTCAAGAGGATCATCTGTCAGGACCAAGGGGGATTCACCACAGATGCCAGGGTGTCTCAGCTCACGCACACCCGCTCGCGTGACAGGCCACCTCAGCGCCAGGAGGGGCGCCGATCACGGCCTCAGGGCTGGGGAGAGCTCGGGACACATCCAGCCCCTCCGCGATCAGGCCGCAGCACAGCGAGGACACGGCACTTACTCACAGCCACCGCCACACCGGCTGGTCTCTCAGACCAAGCACAAGACAGGCCGCCCAGTGTCACCACTGCGGCTAATTCAGGATTTGAATCTGAGCCGGAACAGACACGAGCCGGAAATACAGCGGGATCCAGACTGAAGGGGCTGTCGCTGTGTGCTCGACGCGGCCGTGTTCACAGAAAGCCCGACACGCACTCGGAAGTCACTGCGACCATCCGCGCGTTCAGCGGCAGCCGACGCAGAGGCCGCGCGCCTGGAGCCACGTCGTGCCGCATTCCTTCAGGGAAGCAAGTGGTGTCCAAAGAGAAAACAGCTACAGGGACAGTTGTGACTTGACTTTCAAAGCTGCGTAACTCACTGGTGGAGTAGAGGTTTGGTCAGCTGCCTTCGGGCGACACGCAGTCCACTCACATCCCACCCAGGAGCCGGGTTCTCACCACGGGACTGGGAGAATCGCCAAGATGAACAACTCGGTGAAAATAAAGTCTTCTTCCTCCTTGCTCTTCCTGGCTGCCCTCTCACCTTCATTTCTCCACCTTTCCTTCAAAAAGAAAAAAGAAAAAAAAAGGCGTAAGACGCATATGTTTATTTTGCAAAAAGAAGAAAATATGGGTCAATCAATAAAAGTCACCAATAACCCTGACCCACCCCCCAAAATCTGTGCCTTCCTGTCTGCAAACAATAAGCTAGAAGAAAAAGAAATTCAGAAAACACTCTCGCTCACAAGGGCGTGAGAAAGAGTCAGATACCCCAGAATGCATTTAACCGCGGAGGTGAAAGGCCCACACAGTGAAACACACACTGTGGTTAAAAGAAGTTGCAGGCGATGAGCGAGTGTCCACGTTCCCGGGCGGGTGCACACCCAGCCCACAGCGAGGCCGCTCTGTTTACTCCAGGGGCCGGCAGATGGACACTAGGCTCGACCACAGGAGCAGCGGCCTGGCCGACCCCGCAGGACGCCCCGTGGTGTGGGGAAGCCCTGGTCAGCTGCTCCAGGCAGCACAGGAGTCTTCAAAGAATCACAGACACCGACTCACGGCCCCGCCGTTCGGTCCCAGGGCGCTTGTGCAAGAGACACGCCTGTGTGTGAAGCGCTGACATGAGCACCAGTGGCCGGGCGGCACGGACGTCCATGCATGGCGCCAGAGAAACCGCGAGTGGACACCGTCGTCCTGTCGCAGGAGCACGTCCCCGAGTCGCAGCGAGGAAGTCAGACTGCGTTACAGAGCCTCTGGAAGTGGGTGTCCGGTGTTTCATCGAGTGAAAAGTCTGCTGTGATCTCACTCTCTGTTACACGTGCAGACTTCTCGATGTGGGAGGCGCTACTGCGTCGACAGGGGGATGACAGTTGGTTTGTATTTTCTTTTCTGTCCCTATTTTCCAAATTTTCTACACTTTTTCTACAATAGACAGTTTTTAACAAGAAAGGGGATGGGCCCGCTGACGTGGTGCCAGGCAGTGAGGGGGCCGGTGGGTGTGGCCGGGCTGGGGTGGGCGTGTGGGGTGATGGAGAGGTGCCGACGCCTGGGTGCGTTCTAAAACCCGTTGACATGAGCACCTCGTGCGAGTGCACTTTCTCACCCGTGATTCTCCCTCAAGAGAATGGATGTTTTTAGAAGAGGGAAGCAGGCATGAATGAAGAAGGTGTGGGGGTCAAGCTATCGGTGCTCCACAGGCTGGATGAAAAAATTCACATCAGGCACGATCAGTAACAGGAAAACCCAGATTTATAACAAACGTGTGGAGAATTTCCAAAGCAGCCAATGCCGAGGTCGCTGGGGCAGACCCCACTGATGTCCTGAGCCGAGGCCTGGAAAGGGGACCTGGGGTCTCAGGGGAGGCGGGAGGAGTCTCGAGCAGCAAGGAGGAATGAGTCACCCGCACTCTGAAAGTAAAGGTAAATAGCTTCCCTTTCTACATTCCTCTAGAGAATAGGGAAAGAAGATCTGGATGAGAAGGGTGGAGGCCTGGGGGGGTAGATGGCTTCTCTGATGAAGGGACTGGAGCTGCTTCTTGCCCCTGGAGCCGTCCTCACTGTCCTCGGCTCCGCACGTCCTCATGTCCTTGGCTCCGACGAGTGGAGCATGTGCAGGAGACCACTTCCGGAGACCCGGGGGCTCTGCTTTAGCCCCTTCAACGACAAGT